>JAQGCC010000989.1:0-27908 GCA_034698905.1 Xestoiulus laeticollis | reverse complement strand
TTCTTTGCTTCGGGCCCAGTCTTACAGACCTACCGAGCTGTTGTCCGCTCACCTATGGTTCCCAACTGATACAACTTATGTATTATTACTTATCTGCCACTGCCTTTGCAATTGATGATCCGCCTTAACTTGTGTAAAAAAATAATAATTCAAATCACAATCTCTTTACAGATGCTAAACAGGCGCGATGACAATCAACAGAACTGGATCTCTTAAACTTAAGGTAATTTAAATTTAGAATTTTGAAATTGAATTCGAAATTATAATTATAAAATTCTCAAAATTAGCAATGAATAAAATTTGAATCATACACTTAACTTTGGACTCTCCGTGGTACTTCTTCTCTATCAAAATGGAGATTCAGCTCAGGGAACAGCTTAAATAGGACATTTGAATTTTGGTCCCAAATAAACTGTCCAATGAGCTGAACAGCTGAGAAAAAAGTCTGTGGCTTTCCACCATTTAGAAAGCACACAGCAGATGAGGTAATGGTGACATAAGGCATTACGTCACCATTACGTAGCGTCTGGTTTGAAAGACCGTTAGGACCCCCGTGGTGTCCAGCTGGGGTGAAGGGGTATTTTAAAGCCCTTCTGGCTTGCCTGGGGGCTGAGTCAGCCTGGTTGCAACATATTGTGCAATCATCTGGTGAGTCATAATGACCCACTAGCGACAAGGCTTAGGCCAACCAAAACCGAAAATTGTATCCAAAAATGAATTGTAAGTTCTAATAAATTTGGTCATTTTGCATCAAAATATCAAAATATCTAAAGTTCAAAAATGTGTGTTAGAAATGAATTTGATAACATTAGAGACCTCTCACCATGCAGCCAATTATTTGAGACTAGTACTACCTTATTATACAGGGTGTTTTTGAACTCCAGGTACAAACTCAAACTAGTGTTAGATTTGATCAATTTAATCATTTATCACCATAGAACCTAAGGTACAAAGGCCACTTTTAAAAAGTTACAAGGACAAATGTGTAGCTGGTACATGGAACATTTAATGGGTTACTTGAGTTGTGGCATCAAAATGGAAGTAAACACAAATCAAGACCTGGCTGATATGCTGGGCATTTATGCATTTATGCCATGCAGCATGTATGGGCTTGCTGATGACAATGCTATAGATTGGCGCAAAGATTGTACAGAGAACGTTATCTAAACAGACATTTGCCAAACCCCAGGGCATTTCAGCGTGTGCACCTTCAACATTGTGAAAGTGGGACAGTACGACCAAATATTCATCACACAGGCAGAGGTAGACATGTGAGGACAGCCGATGCTGAAGAATTAAGCTGTCCTTGATGCAATGGAGGAGAATCCAGGCACAAGTTTGAGAGCTGTACATAGTGCACCAGGTTGGTGTGAGCTCCACCACTGTGTGGAACATTGTGCAAGCCCATAAATGAAATGCATATCAGCCAGGCCTTGATTTGTGTGTGCTTCCATTTTGATGCCATAACTCAAGTAACCCATTAAATGTTCCATGTGCCAGCTACACATTTGACCTTGTAACTTTTTAATAGTAACCTTTGGACCCTAGGTTCATTGGTGAAAAATGATTACCTTGATCGACTCTAACACCAGTTTGAGTTTGTACCTGGAGTTCAAAAAACACCCTGTTTAATACTATAGATAGCCCTTGATATATTTTTAGATACAGACCATGTCACATATTATGCGGATTAATCACTGTACTGGGGCCCCTATGCAGACTGAATCTTGAAGCCCTTTCCTATAACCAACAATTTTAGTAAACAAACAAAAAAATTATTGTTTTTAAAGAAATTCACATATTAGAACAATCGGAGCGACAAATCAACACTTAACGTCTGGCTCAGGCAATTTCTGGTATCGGGCCTTATTCGTTGTCGCAGTGGGGCCCTAGCGCTAATACTACGGACAGACTATAAGAGTTAAAGGCCATTTAGCACAAAATGACCTTTATCGTTTCTGCCTTTATCTTTGCCTTTATCTTTGGGTGGACACACTGCATCTGTAAAATGACCTTTAGTGCATTGCATTATGGGATGGCGGTTCCCACCATGCAAATGAGCGAAAGTGTCGTCTGCACAACATATCTGTTGCATTGTGGGAACCACCATCCCATAATGCAATGCACCACTGAGTTAAAGGAGTTTTAAAGGAGCTTAGACCTCCTTTAGCTAAATGAAGTTAAACACACTATGAAGTTAAAGGCCATTTATGGACTTTAATGTCCTTTAACTCATAGTGTGTCCGTAGTATTAGGTAATCGCTAAATTGCCTAATTAATAATCCGGCCATTTGCACATGTAATAGTGCTATTACAATATAAAATCCACTTGGCTCGTATACATACAGTACATTGTACATGTACATGTACAATGTACAATGACAGACTTAATTATAAGTCTGTCACGAATTGGCTTCGGCTGTTCAGTCATTTCTTGACAGTGGAAACTTACATGTACATTATACATGTATATACATGTAGGTATGGGCAATTACTTTTGGTAAAAGAATTTACATAAACTGCATATTACTGTACAGGATGTTTCACCCTATAGGCATGGTTATCGCGAAAGTTTATAGATCGATTTTATGCTAATGTCATATTTTTTTTCTTCTTTTCTTAACAGCTGGACAATCCTGCTTTTCATCATCATTTGGAAACTAACCACAAATTAATCCCGCCAGCGTTGCCACCTTGTCGCGGATCAGACATCTCCAAAAATGTGAACTGTAACAATAGTGGTAGTCATAACAACAACAATGGGGCCGTCTTGAATCCCTATTCTAATGCGATTTACGCCGAAATGACCCATGAAAAAAGTTCCTGTTGTAAACAATGGACAATACACCTGATGCCTTCAGTGAAAAATCGAAAATGTGTTATTTTAAGTGTTTTAATTTCGGCTATCGTCCTTCTTGTGGCAGCTCTAGTGGTCGTTCTTTTCCTCACAGGTATGTCATTATAATTTTATTTTTTATACTATAATCCTTTTTTTGTAAATTAGTTTGATGGTCGCTTATTGTTTTCCCAGGGCTCTAGACCATAGCGAATATGTGCATGAAATCGATCAATATACATGTACAAGGCACATTCCTCCAGCGTCAGATTTTAATTTCATGGTGTTGAATTAATTAATTGATGGTTATCTCTACTAATTTGGAGATTTAAGCACACAAACGGGTTTTGTGATATTGAAATTTAATGATGCTCATGTAACGCTTTACATGGCGGCCATGTTTGTTTTGTAGCGCCACAGCTATTACGTTTAAATGGCTATGCGAAGCAATTAGGCCTATGGTAAAAATTCGCCCTCAGTCGGTGTATACTTAACTTTACAAACTCGATGGGCTGTTTTCAAAAAGATTATCCCTCAAATTAAGGAGATCTTGAGATTAACCCCAAGTTGCAGTTTCGAATTTTTTGCCTAACTTGATATCTCATTTTTCAAGTTTGATCGAGTGGAGAACATTATGTTAATAGATTCTCATACGCTCATGCATTTGGCCGGCACGGATATACGAAAGCTTTTTTTTTTAAAAAAAAGATTGCCTATAGTAGAAATTGCAGCATTAGTAGTTTTTTGTTCAGTACGACCACTTTTTCTGGTATCTGTTTTTGAAATCTAAAGAAGTTAAAAACAAAAGGTCGTCCGTCCAGGCCTGTTCGAGAACCAAGAAGGCATTATAAATTTCTGCCCCTTAACTCGTAAAACATTTAGTCAGAGGAGCGCCTGAACAAAATGAATATTTTGCACGAATTGTATGAGCATGAGAGCAAAGCACGCACGGCATATCATAAAGGAGGATTTGCAAAAATAAATAAGACGATGAAGATTGGTTATATAATGTAGTTTCGTACTATAAAGTTTGGGATTGAACATGTGAAAATGCACGCATTCAAAAATACATGTACAAAATAGGACTATATTATGGTAATAATAATAAACGGGTTCGTAAAGGTCCTTGATTTGAAAGTCTTTAAAGTGCTAAGCTTTTGCTTAGATAAATTTCAAGACCTTGAAAAGTACTTACTTTTTTTAAAATATGTCAAAGTGCTTGAAAAGTCCTAATACTTTTGGAAATTTTGATGATCAAATAAAAGTTAATTTGATATTTTTATTTTTAAAATTATTTTTTTTTTAATTATGGTTAATTTGTTAAATGATTTTGTTAGATTATGGGTTATTTTTATGCGGTTATTAAAAATATGGTCTATTTTTGGATAGATTTTTGACTTGTGTATCGTCTGCATTCTTGCAAGTTCTTGTTAGGTTTTGCATTATAGGGACAGGTCTGACAAGAGAGGGGGAGGGAGAGAAAAATTCCCCGGGATTTCAAGAAGCCCAACGAGCAATTTATCATAACGTATTTTCTCGTGATTTTGAGTGCTTTTATTATATATTTCACTATTTTTTCCCATTTTTCTCCTATATTTGTGTAGTTTTCTTTTATTTATTGTGTATTTTCCTGCATTTGTTAGTTTACTTTTTTCTTATTTTTACTTAATTTTCTCCTATTTCTACATGTTTTTCTCAAGAATTTTTGTTTCTACCAATACTCTCCAAAATAATGTACAAAATAAACGTGAGAAACATGGATAGTCACTGGTAAGGAACGAGAAAAACAGAAATCAGCAAAATTGTGCATGCAGTTGTTCATATTTTGGCTCTGGTGTTTTCATGTCTATAACAACTTCACTTAATAATAGAACACTCCTTATTCTGCAATTTAAAAAATCAATAAGGAAAATACTGTAAAATAAAAGTTTTAAAATATATTCTTCATTCAAATGTTTTTGTACATTAATTTTTTTCTGATGAGTCCTTTTGATGAATGTTGAAAGTGTGCTTATACATGTACATAATTAAATATTTTGAAGTAACTTAACATGTACATGTAAACCTACTATACAACTTTCAAAACAATTTTGAATTCCTTCAAATCAGCTTCTTTTGGATTGATCTAGTTCATTTTGTCCTGTTTTCATCTGTTCGTTGCTTGTCTTTGCAAATTATAGGCATTTAAAACCTGTAAATTCCATGTTGCAATAGTTCCAAATTCCCTCTTTTGTATTGCGATCATTCAAATGCAATAGAACCCCTCATAGCTTGTCGTCATCTATTAGCTTATAACCTCTTGTAGTTTATAAAACATTTTGGGCCTGTCATTGGGGTAATAGAGATAAGCTTATAACCCCTCTTACTTAGCACTTTATAACATTTCAATGTTATATTTAAGAAATTTAGGCGGGTGGGGAAGACCCCACCCGGAATATGTAGGTATATACGATACATACATATGTGTATACGAGTGGGGGGTGTCCAATCAAATCCATTCCCCACCCCAAATGAAACTGTGTCGCTGGCCATGATTGCAAGACTTTTTTGCCAAAGGCAGACTCAATGAAAACCCCTTCTGAGTAATGCACACACAACTAGAAATGAACTTAGAAGCATGTTATAGGAAATTTCCCCTGTGGGATGACGCACTTCCTGTATAAACTGTATAGGCTATTCCATTATGAAAAAATGAGGGTTGGATGGGGCAAATTAAGTATTACGGTTTGTGCAAAACAATTTTATGCACGTTTTTTTTCCGCTACATTGAAAAATGTTATCAAAAAGATAACCCCTCTTACCTTATAACCCTTGCTAGCTTATACTTCTTAATCCGCCCTGGTTTATAAGCCAAGAGGGGTTCTATTGTATTTTTCGACTGCAATTATGATCACGTTTTGTACCCATTTAAAATCAAGAACAGCTTGTGAATGGTGTTTCGAAATTGCCCAACTTTTCTAGAACATTAGGTGGCGATAACAATAATTGCTTTGATTCAGACCTATACACGATTTTCTGTTGCTTTCATGTTCATTTGTATGCGAATAATGTGTTTTGTTTTACAGTGGGTGGAGGAATGGAACTCTTCAGTTCGTCTAGTAAAAGTGAAATTGTTCTGAAAGGTAAGTTGATGCCTTTTTTTTTTACCTTGTTAGCTGTCCTGATTTGTGTTTGGCAAATAGAGGATAATTAGACAACGCTGAAAAAAAAAAAAAAAAAAAACTCTTTGAAGATATTGGCACAATACTAACTCTTTCCATCGCTGTATCTAAACGATCAAGGTTTGATATTTTAAATGAATTATAAAAAAAAGAGGATCGGCTTAATTTCTTCTTGGAAACTTGTTATTAATTGCTTAACGTTATGCTTGGTGCATAACGCTGCATATGGGATGGTATTTACAACTATTGCACCCAGCAGATCAATTTATATTAATAATGGAGGCTCTGGCATGGCATGAATATGACCGTGAAGGCATGAAGGGGGATAAAAAATTACGACCTTATCATGTATATATACGGTTTTCAGACGAGCTAACACATTCAAACCCGTGTTATAAATTACGTTTTCTTGTGGTTTATGAATACACATGTGTGTGGGCTAGCACTGGGCATGGCTACAAGATGTTTTTGGTAGACCCCAACATCTAGCTAGTAGCAGTAATGAGGATGAAACGAAAAGTAAATATTAGATGAATAAGAAGATAGGAAGACGAGCTAGGGAATAAATTTTGGACGGAGAACGAAATGGGAGGCTATAAAGGTTACGTACACAGGTGATAGGCTATATTTCTAGAAGCTGAAAAGAACAAAAATGGAAGGTGACACATGCAGCAAACCTTTGCCTCTTTTTTGAATGGGCCAAGGATATGGGTCCCTACCCCCGTCATTCAGGCACAGAAGGTCCTTGAGTAAACCCCCATGCATGCAGGTGCTTTGTTAAAAGATGTTTTTGATTTATTATTTTAATACGTGTCAGGGAGTAGGCCAGGAAAGCAAGCGATAATATGGGTGACGGCCATTTTGAACGTCAAAGGGACATTTGGAGATATATGGTGAAAGAAGTCTTATGAATTCCATGGAGATGTCTAGTGTTTATACAGCCGTTGCGAAAGGCCCTTCCCATCCTTTTCAGCCCATTCTGCCGGGAACCCAACCCACATATCCATGGCACAATGTGCCGGTTCAAAAGCAACAAGTAGCCGGGTCTGTATTGAACTACATGATTTTGTCATGCAGGATCCCATTGATTGAAGAACATGCGGTTGGAAGGGACTTCCCTTCCTCTCTTCTAGTGTGTGTCAATGGCAGGACTACATTCTGGTTGTAGAGCATGAACCCAAACCTTATCTGATGTAATAAATATACGAGGCAAGATTATGCCAAAACCATGGCTATCGAATTTCAACGTGGAATGGTCGTTTTTCACCGCTCTTTTATTTGACACTGGTATGCTCGGACATCCTTTTGACGGTTACGTCAAAAAACACGATGGAGCTACGATGACATGTTGCTGTTGTTGTCAAGTTTGGGAGTTTATTCTGCCAACCTAATATTCTGCTGAGACCATCACAAATTTTGACGTGGACGACCACGTGGCACCCTTATGTACGTCTGTCTTCTTCTCAAAATTCATATAAAAAAGACACCTGCATGTAAAATTAGACGTTGTGAAATTCGCCAAATATGGTCGACACAAAAGACGAGGCGAGCATTTCTATACCTGAAAGGGATTTATTCTGGTTTTCAAAGCCCTTTTTTAAGCTGCTGATGTTTGCAGCATTACAACACATGGTAAAAATTGAGGTAATTTCGCCTTTACACGGGTGAACACCTTTGAATAAAAATAAATCTCTAGATTTATAAAAAATATTTTCGTTTTTTAATCTTAATGGGGATAGGTAATGACAATGCTGTGCAGTCGTCATTGCCATTTCTGATCAACTAGACTGCAATCTGACAGGCCAAGCATTGAACAAGGGTGGCATACTGTTAACCCAACTGTTTTTGTCTATATGGGAGACCAAGGTTGATTTTGGGTTTTTCAAACTTTCTAATCTTTCCAGGCCAGTGCTGACAAAGAAATTTTTTTCTTTATAAAAATCCTTTATGCTACACTGTTTCTCATTCATAGAATAGCGTTATATAAAACAGCCTTGGCTGCTCACGTGGCTATTTAGGCTGAGTATGTTTTGTGACCTTATTTTGGTTAACAAATCATGTATTGTGCTCTTGTTAAAATTTTATTAGTGGTGTTATATATGAATTAGTTTTAGAAGTACTGTAAATTACAGTTAATAATAAAGATGCAGTGATCTGCAAAATCACCAAATCTGTTAATGTTTGGTCTTTATATGGTCATCATTTTAAGATTTTTAATTTCTAGCCTGATTTTGAGACCGTGAAAATTTGATGTCTTATTTGCCTCTTCACGTATCTCAAATATAAAATTTTGAAATTCATTAAGATGTAGCCAAAACTTTTACCTGCTCATGGAATATAAATAAAACAAATAGTTTTTTTTACATAATCCTTCATGTGTTATTATGACAGTTTAAGATATGCATATCACAAAGCCATTAATAGCTCATGCTTGCTTATCCCCTATAAAAAAACACAATATTTAACTAACTTGTTGTCTTATAGTTTTATTCTTTGTTATGCTTTCAGGTAATACAATTGTAAATGGTACCTTTAGGATAAGCAGTGTAGCATATGATGCAGATTTAGCAGATCCATCAACCAAATTATACGATATTTTACGACTAGAAGTATCAAATGCGGTAAGTCTAATGTATTTATTAATGTAAATTTAAATCTGGAACTAATTGCTTTCCTTTTATTAATTATAAGTTTTTAAACATTTTTGAATTCATTAGTTTAACTTTAAAATTTATTATTCAAATTGCTGTTGTTTAAAATAATTTTTTTTAAATGGCATGCAATGGTTGTATAATAGGCCTATTATTACCTCTATTATTATTTAAAATAGCTTAATATACTTTTCACCTGCCTTGCTTCTCTTTTGAGATTTTATTTTATTTTCTGCATTATTAATATGACCATGGGCAGTCTGATATTAGATTTGAATAGGTGCATTCATTGTGCTTTTTATATCCTAATTTTTTTATCATACTGTAATGTATATGATACCATGGGTATTCAAATTGAAATTGATAGCTCTTTCTTGTACAGGAAACAAGTATTATTTTTGAATATCTACATGTATGTAGCATTGATATTTAATCATGACTTCCACTCATTAGGCTTTATATGGACAATAAAAATCGATTTTTTTTTTTTGGAAAAAAGAAATCGCTGAATATAGTTGACTGTTCAGTGGGTTCACTTGGTATTTTCAAATGATGGTAACCTTTTCAAATCTCATATTGTAACCCAGGTGATGTTTGTAACTTTCCTTCCAAAGTTTTCGCCGCAGGTAGCCCCCCAAGTCTCCCTAAATCCTGTTTTGTCGATAATTTATTAGATGTTTTACTGTACCTTTTGTACACACGCACACAAAGTAGATTTTAGCAACAACAATGGAATCTATCGAAGGCAGGAATCTCCCATTTTAGTGTTTCGTTTTCAAGCAAAACTGCCCTTCTCATCCTCTCTCTCTCATAAAATTCCATTAGTTTGCCTCCAAAGACGAAAACTGTTTTGTGGCTTATGTCCAACACAGCTTATTGTTAAAAGCCATTCTTTATATAAATAGAATTTAAATCTCTTGACAAAGTGATTGCTTGTAATACTTATTGATATCCTCGTACCACACACGTTGGCTTCGTTTAAGGTGGCGAGGAATTTCAAGCCAAAATAATGTGGTAGTGAAATTCTTTTCAATGGCAAACGAATCTTTTAGAATCTGTGTTACGACTAATATAACACAAAAGGGACTAATGTGCGATGTTTGTCCTTTTTTTTAGGTATTTATATTATTTAATAAAAGCAGTATTGGGGAAATTTATAATCGAACCGAATTAATAGGATTTAGGTTAGTATTGCTGAAATTTTATTAAAATCGTTGTTAATTTTCTTGCAAAAACCATATTAACATTGTTTTTTATGTCGCAGAAATGGTAGTGTCATTGTCGACTTGAGGGTATTTCTGTCAACTCCTCTTGAGAACGTTTCAGCGAAAGTCACTTCTGCATTTGTCAAGGGATTAGTAAATATGCACGGGACAGTTTTACTAGACAAATTCGTCGTCGACATTCGCTCTATAGCATTTAAAGGTATGTCATAATTTCTATGCAATTTTTATTTGGTGATTTTAATCGCATTTTCACCTTACTGTATACATGTCTTATTCTTCCTTGTATTCTCAAACTTTTACTCCTTTTTTAATTTGTTGATAAATTAACCATCGGTCTGGATGTTCATTTTTTCCCCTATACTCACCTTAAATTATATCCTATCGACAGCAACGTGCTGCCAAATTATAAGGTATGGCCTAATGTCTAATCTTTTGATCTACGTGCAAAAAAGTTCACCATTTCTCTAAGTTATGTAAATAAGGCTTGCCCTGAGGTGGTCCCTCACAATTGACCCTTGAAGCAGGCACCGAAACACGAATGCACAAAGGGAAAAATGACCATGAAGTATAGTTATGTATTAGCCCGTGTAATTTCAGCTGAAAATTATATCTGCCAGCATTTTATGCAGTCAGTAGTTTTTGATATATAAACTTCCTTTGTGAAGTAGAACAACACATTTGACTTTAAGCATCACTAGCCTATTTTTTTTTCAATCGTCGTGAATTTATAAACGAGACTTAATGATAAGGAAACTGTTTTATAGGTGACCACAACTTTACAAAACACGTCTTTGTTATAATAACGACTTGAAACACATTAAGGAATGTCGAATAATAACACGTCATTGATAAGTTTCATTCACGAACTTGACTTTCATCAAGTTTTGCTATCTTAATTACTACAGCATTTTTTATTTTAAAATTGTAAGCCATTATATTTTTTTTTATTTCCCACTAATAAGTGTTTGAGAAAGACGAGTAGCTTGAACTATTATAAACTTAGTTATATGTTTATGCTTTAAAATTAAAACGTAACAAAGTTTATAATATTATAGTAAGATGGTAGAGTAACTAAATTTTTAAATAATGTGAGGGCTGTAATTATTTCTAGTAAGTTGATGTAACGAAGCGCAGATCCCAATGGTAAGTTTTGTGAAATCTGGGATCATCACATCTCGACAAATGTCAGTAAAGTATAACATAATGAAAAGTTATTTAACAGCGAGGGTTGAGATAATTTTGAAAATTGATCATTATCCAATGATTAATGGCGTCTAATTTTACGAATTAAATGCCTAGGCACCGAAGGTTGGTTGCTGTCTATTAACTCCCATATTAAAAGATGCTATTTTCCCTATCTGTTTACATTTCCTGTTTCATCGTTTCATTTTAAAATCATCTTGAAGATGGTTGAGCGATTGCATCGAAATATAATATCAGCTTTTAAAGCGCAATTACACAGTTATTTATTTTTTATATTCCTTTCTATGAACGAAAAAGAAAATCTGATAATCACTGGCGTTGCATGCTTAGAAAATGTTAACTTTTATTGCAGTCTTATTTTGGTTTAAACAGTATTTGGGATATAAAGTATCATTACACGAATTGGAGGCAATCAGCTCTTAATTTGAGGGGGCAAAGGGTAGCGGCCTATATGTAAAAAAGGGAGATATAATTTGGACCACACTAGAAATTACAAGCTTAATACCATATGGCATCTTGAAAGCACACGATTTGGAGCATGCTTTAATAGGGGAATTCTAGTTTGCTGGAATTTGCATTTTTATGGGATCGTGAAAAGAAAGATATAAAGTGTACATGTACAGTATATAATTTTTCATATAGTCCATGTTTTTTTTTTAAACCATCCAGTGCTATTGCTGTAGATAAACAGTATAAATAGGGTTCCCAAAAATCTTGAAAACCTGCAAATGTTATAAAAGTCATGTAAATTCAACGCAAATATTAATTTGTTTTCACGTAGCTGTTTATTAGTTATCAAAAAAAAAGTCGAGATATGACACACTCATCCAGCAGTATAGAAATCTGAAGTTCCCATTTTACGTAAATAAATATTTGTATGTTTTTCACACTTTTAATGACTTAAAAATTTTTTTTTGTCTACTCGTGCAACTATTTAGTGCCATGAATATTTCAAACTTCCTTATTGAAAACTTATTTAATTCAAATATAGTTTTTTGAGTGACAAGAAGTAATTGTTGCAGGCATGTTGTCATATTTATATGAATGAATTTTCAGTCGTTAGGATGGATGATCATGGAAAAATGTTTTAATAGCTGGAAAGTTGAAGATTTCGTTTCTGTGAGATTAACCCTGTAGAATATGGAACGTATTTGTCAGTGACGCCTTTAACTTCAAAAACATTTTTTTTTGATAAATTTTGATTTGACCCCTTAACCCTTCGATAAAGAATGCCCGTCTTTAACCGTCTTCGCGAGTAAATATTAATTCCACCTTTGCTCATAAAACAGTGAATCTTTCTTGAATTACTAGTTCGTGTCGTCATGTGTGTTTCGCCTTTTTCAATTTCGTCCGACATAAATTTTAGCTAACCAGAACAGGTGTACGTACACTCCAGGTACGTGACCCTATGCATGTACTAACATATTTAAGAGTTGCTTTTTCGGTACAACTTTTAACGCGAGTATAATTCAAAAGAGAGTTATGGTCCTCCCTCAACTTGCGCCGCGATTGTTTTCCTTTTTTTTTTCAACCCCTCAATAATATTACACGTAATAATAATATAAACATCATGACATCCTATATATTCCTTTCAGATGTATCAGCTTTTACGATCTCGGCCAGAATTATTATTTGTTTTAAGAGATATGCAAATGTGGCGCCTACAAATCTGCCCAATTTATTGGTTTTTCATGAATATGGACGCTCAACACACCTGGAAATCTTAATGCGAAAAATTGCAAAAGATTTATGGAGTGGAAATGCCGATACTTGTACCTGTAGTTTTAAGCACGGCTTTCTCATATTTCAAGCGTCACACTAACACCACCGTTGCATAGGTTTTAGCATAACTATATATTTGGTTTTTAAGACGAAAAAATGACGCTCTGGTATACTGATTGTTTATAAAGATTTCCGTGTTAGGTAACATGACATGTTCTTGTAATGGACCTATGCATGGACTAACCACATTTTGTTAGCTGTTATAAAAGCACACATGTACCATAAAGTTAATACAGATACTGTATGCATGCAGTTCCAATGCTTAAGGATAAAACAAACTACATGTATTAAATATGCTTTTTTGCCATTGATTTCAAGAAGGGTGAAATAAATTAAGGGTCATCAATACATCAAAAGTACATAAATGAAAATGACCTTAAGTCCCAAATACAGTTTAATTCTTCAAAACGCTGTTTTTAAATTATAAATATTGCATAACGTTTTTATGTAAAAAAAATAGATACCAATTTTTTCAAAATATTTAATACAACTATTTTTAAATAAACTCATAATGGATAAGGTTTTGTTACCCTGGTCCAAATCTCCATACCAAGTAGGCCACAATAGCCACAACAGAACTAAATCCCAAGTCATAAATTGATTTTAAAATTTTCCATCTTCAAGTCGTTGTTAATTATAAGTGTTCAATAGAGGCGAGTATACTTTAATAAAATCAGAATTTGGTCATATTTGACGAAACTTACCTCAATTGAATACTTATCGTTAATTGAATACAAATTGTATTGCAAATGAATGTTGCCGAGGGCCGCCAAATAAACTCTTTGGGGGCTGCGTGTTGGACCACCCTGCTATTCTATTTTACTGTTCATTTTTGTTGATGACTTAATGAATATAATTATTAAATTAAATTGTATGCATGTGTCATATGCTTGGCCATTGAAAACTGTCATGAAGATTTCTGAATTTCATGTTGTGAACTATACAATGATTCGTGCTTTTTATCATGACCATGTATAACTACATGTTCCAGGTATTTTGCATTTTTTACTTTTGCACTGCAAAAAAAGTGGGTATAGATCTAAATAAAAAAACTTAAGTAGTGGTTATTCCAAATGGGACTTACTCTTGAACTCTTGTTCTTCTTCTCCTTCAGTGTGCACCTTATATAGATTCATGCATACATAATTATACAATCACCAAAATCAATGAAAAGGTCTATAACTAAAACTTTTTTTTACTACTTCTCTAATTGGAGTTTAATGCAAGCCTTTTGCTTCGCAAAAAAGAATGAGATTATTTGCCAACGTTAATAATATATTTATAACGGCCCTTAGTTAGAAAAATGTAAGAATAGTTAGTTATTGCATGCAAATTCTACAAAAATCAATCTGGATATAAACTATTGTGCTCATGTATAAACGAATACAAAGTTCCGATAACCTTTATGTATGCACTTGTGGTGAATTTAAGATATGACTACAGATTCCATAGTTTTTACAACAGTTTTCTGTCTAAAAATACAGTTTAATTAAGAAATATGAAACTATATCTGCAATATCTGAAGGACCCACAACACCCATTTGTGCAAAAGTTCACTTGAATTTAAAGGTCCATTTTACTCTATTATTAGCGAAAGTATTTATTGTATTTTTCTACACGTTATATGCTCTTATTTGCGTATAGATGATACAAGTGAAATGTTACCATATTGAATAGGAATAAATTAATTTCTGGATTTTTTTTTTTAAATTATACCCTAAACTAGAAACGATAGGCCTACAATTAAGTTTTTGATCGCAAAAAATTAGAAAGGAAACCACAGAATTTATTTACGAGCTTTGTTTCCGTTTTGAAATTTTGTGGTTTTTAAGTGTACTGGAAATGAAAAAAAAAATATCAGAATAGTAGAATAACGAGTATTTCATTTTTAATTGATCGTGATTTTTTAACAATTCCACGCAGTGATTCGACAGTCTTGAAGTGATAAATTGAGTTTATCCCATCTAGAATAATTTGTCTGCAACTGAAAGGTTTTCAGTTTTTTTACGTAAGTCTTTTATTTAACCCGCTTTTGTTTTCAAAAAGTAGATAAACATGGAAAAAAAATCCAAATCGAACCTGAAATACATGTATTTCAAACTTCGCGACTCTCGTTATCGATTTTGAATAAACGGAAGAATCTAAAATTTTATAAAAATATGAACGAGGTGGCCATCAAATCCTTTAGCATAGAGTAAAAAAGTTTACAGGTGTAATCATCTCGTAAGGGGAAAAAAACTATTTTCAGACGTGTTTTTGGTAACCGCTTTGTACCCGCTTATGGGGCCCTAAACCCTGCCCCTATAAGTTTAATACAAAATGCAATTTATCAATTCTTGCTTTCATTTCTGGAAGCTTGCCATGTGTGTGTGTTTTTTAAAAACAAAATTATGGGGTAATCTTAAAATTTGGCATTAGGCAAAGTAAGTTTTATCGCTAAAATAATTTCTAAAAACAGAATTTGACATGCACAATGTTACCATTGCAAGTATAGGCTGATTAGGGCGTTCATCTTAAACTTGCATGTACATAGTATCGGAAATGAGAACTGACATTGAAAATGTTGAGTGATTGCGTAATTGAACATTGAATAAATGTACAAGTCAGCGTTTAGCCACTTTGTATCGAATAAACAAGAATTCCCATCTTAGAAAAACCAGAAAATCCAGGAAAAGTTTTTTTGGTTAAGGTTTGAATAATTGCGTTGATTTTGTTCTTTACTCTACCTGCAATAAATGCAGTGCCAATTTTTTTTTTACCTTCTAAACATTTCATTTCAAGTGAATAATTTAAAACCTTTAAGAATCATTCGCTTGAAACGCTCGATTTTTTTATACAACTGACGCTGTGCATAAGAAGTAAATGACATGTGCAACTTTTTTTCCCCATCATTTTCCAGTTGATGATAGCTTCGAAGTCGGTTTGCTGAAATCTCCAACTTCAAGCGCTGCCGTCCATTTGAAATCCTCCGAATCTTCCACAGACAACAAGAGCGGTACATCCACCCCTGCCATCGTCTCTTCAACCACCCCCAAGTCAACGACTGCAGCTGAAGCAGCACAGAGTCCATCCTCCGTGAAAACTGCCGTCTCTGCACACTCTTATCAACGTGCTAATTCTTCCCACTCCAGCACTGTGCATTCTTCCCCATCATTATCGTCCTCTTCAACCCCAGAAATTCTCCTCCAGCGCCAGACGCCTTCGAGCACCACTCAGAGAGTCCTTCAACCACCTCGCACCAACTCCTTCCCAGTCGTTTCTGCAGCTTCTGCTCCCCACTCCAAGCTACCGTGGAAAGGTGGAAACAACAATACCACTGCCATTCCCACAACCACCAGCCTTTCTCCCATCCTCTCATCAGCGTCTTCTTCCGCTCTTCGCACCCCATTCTTTTCCAACGGCTCTTACAATCACAGGCCATCACATCCTTTTCTACGGCCACCACCGACTGGCATCTACCCTCCCTCAAGCCGAACAAGACCTGGAATTCCACCGCATTTTCAGATGGACTTTGCCGATAGCCGTAAGTGTCAAACTTGGAATGTACCACGATTTTTCGTTGTTGTCTACGACAATAAATAGGGATTACAGATGTACCGACGGGTGTAACAGAAACTAGTGCATTCAGTAGGGGTAAAAAATCACCTGACCTATTAAGGAAATTACACAGTAAATAAGGGGTTTAAAAAAACGTTCCATTGATTTTCTGATCTCAAAAGTCGGGGATGAATTGGAATCCTACATTTGCCCCATAAAATGGCATCAACTGCTGGATTACTAGATTAGAAGTTGGTATCTAGGTTATGGCCGCTCTGAAAAAACGAAATTGGCCAATAGGGGCCCCAATAGTAACAGGGCCAATAATGAATACTGGTGATCAAAACGTGAAAGAGACTTTTTTCGTTAGATCTCAAGCTTTGAGCCTGTGTTAAATTGCGAGAAACACATCAAACTTGTGAAAATTCGTATTCACGGCACATGGTGGTCTGGTTCTGAAACTCATCAAAATTACAGGAAAATGTCTCATGGACTTGATGCAGTTCTCATTATGTCATTCTAGACACTCTGCCGAGCGTTTGCTAAAATGATAAACAACGAGACTTCCTGCCAGGGTTAGAATATAGGTTTCATGGATATCCTGTATGAATAATAATGCCATGATAGGGATCATGTCGTTATTGAAAGTTTATCAAAGCTAATGTGAAAATTTTATGGGGTTAATCAAAATGCAACATTATCTTTTTATTACAGTCGCTATTCGATCTCCACCCTTTTTTTATATGATTTGAATTGTCCAATTGTGTTTAACGGGTTTCTTGTTTATGAATTCTCAGCTGGTTGGTCATCTTGGTCAGCCTGGTCTGCTTGCGGTAATGGATTTTGCGTCGGCAACAGGAACTACACTCAAATGCGCACCCGAGATTGCAGGACAAGAAATGGCACCGGGGAAGTCTTAACCGACAACAGAGAATGTCTGCTTAAAAAAGGTGGAATGAGATTCGAAATCCGGAGGTGCACTTGCAAATTGGGCATAACAACGACGAACATCATTACTACAACTGCTCATCCAAATTTCACAGGTACGGCAAGGAATTGAATTTATGGAAATTATAGCCTGCATCCCTTGTTAAGCATGCTGGTTTCCAGCGAAAATTTAGAGTGCCTCACTCGCAGTCGAGAGCATTCAATTGAAGTCGTGTCTTTCATTATCATCTAACCAAAATGCTGTTATTTAGGCCGTCCTTGTCATGAATGTACTGCTGACGAAATATGTTTGGCAAAGCACTCTGATAAGGAAGCAACCTGCCGACCACCCTTAGATGCAAAAGATGCAACTGGATGTGGTGGTTGGTGCGACCCAGCTTACGAGTATTGTCAGCATTTAGCAACAGGAGCAAAAAAATGCATCGACGACAGAGGTAGTAGTTTCGCTCGACAAAAAGAGTATCATACTGATGTTAATTGTACGAATTTTGGTTTAATGCTGATTTCTTTTTATTTTTAGTCTGTCTTCCCGATGAATGGCAGTGTGGAAATGGTCTCTGCATTCCTCTCGAAAAGCGCTGCGACGGACACTTTAACTGTTATGACACTACGGACGAATTAAATTGCAGTATGTAGATTAATTGGTTGAAGAGAACTATGACAGGGTTCCCACAACCTGGAATGTCAGGGAATTTAAAATGGTGATGGAAAAAACTGGAGAAGTCAGGGAATTTTTCAAATTTGTTCTGGAAATTTTCTGACCAAGAAAATGTTGGGAAACTATTATTAAGCTATGATTAAAGAACATTAAATAAGCAAAGAAATATAGCGTGTGATTAAAAATAGCACAGAAAAAAAAAACTGCAAACCGAATTGGATTTCTTAAATACTGAATGGAAGAAATATGCTGATGAAGCCGAAGAAAAGCAATCTATCAATTTGATAATTAAGTCGAATTCCCTCAGAAAAGGAGCGAAGACAAAAATGATTGACATTATTGCTGTTGATAAAGAAATTGTCAAAACTGTTCAGGAAGTATAATTATCCCACTTTTCCAGCTAAGTTTTTATTAGTTCTCAAAAAAATGTGGGAACCCTGTATGCGATAACTGGATCAGAATATACTCGTGCAGCACTATAATATGCTAAATTTGCAGAGAATGTTAATTTTTAAATTGCCAATTTTCAGAATGTGACGAACAGAAAAATATTCGGTGTGGAAAAAACACCTCCTGTTTACCCTTGGAAAAACGGTGCAATTTCATAATTGACTGTTGGGACGGCAGCGATGAAGAAAATTGTACAAAAAGTACGTAACTTCTCCTCCATCACGTACACGTCTCACTTCTAATTGGGGAATCTAGTGATGTAAGTGCGTGCTTGTGTGTTGCTTGTGACAAAAATGCCTTCTAATAATTTTCTATTCTCACTAACACTTTAATTCAGCATGCATCTGTCATTAAGGTGAAGGATCTATTTTTCCTTTTACAATATTTCTGCTCTATCATCTTTGTTTTATGCTGCTGCACACAATATTTAATATCCACATGGCGTGGAAACAGAATTGCTCTGCTTATAAAAAGTGTTTATGAAATTGTATACAGCACATTGATTTAAAAAGGAAACAGCTGAAGTTGGTTTTTTTATTGTTTCTACAATACTTAAAAACAGTTCGTCTGCTATAATACAAATATTACAATACTTGTCATGTTTTCAAATATTTAGATTATACATGTATTTTTTTGCTTTAACCTCTATAGTACAAACCCTATACCTGTAATGTTATATTTTCAAAATCAATTTTGGCAATAACTTCTAAACATAAATAAATTCATGAAAAAAATTGCTCAATAGGCCTTTTCATCACGTTTTGGTGCATCCAGCTGGCTATTTTTTATAATAATATTTCATCTAGTTATTTTTTAAATACATGTTTTTGAGAGGTTGTACTATCATCATTTGTCCGCAAGGAGGCAGCTAGTGTCCCATCAAAGACACCCTTATTTCAAATATATGCAATTATGAGTTTTGGCTGTTGAATTGGACGAAATAAAATATAGCCAGCTAATTGGAAAAAACGTGATGAAAATTGAGCAATTTTGTTATCTATTATGGTGAAAATAGCTTTTTAAAATTATGAAAATTTAAATTAACATTGTAGGTATTGTGCATGCTCCAGAGGGTAATATGCCTTAAGTGCAATCAAAATTGTTAGCGATAGATAAATGAATTCTAATTTTTTTATTTATTTGTAAAATTATAATTAGATGTACTGTTAAAAAGCAGTGTATGTCTAAAAATAAATTATGTTTTATAAATTACATAAATGAAATGTTTTTGGCGGAAATGCTTTTTTTTTGCATTTTCTTGTTTTATTTTCAGCAACAAATAAGAAAATGAATTTAGAAAGTTTTGGAAAACTGCTATTTGACATTAACCTTACCTTTTGTTGAAATTGTGACCATGTAATGAAATATTTGATGATTATTCTCATTGGAAAAGAATCCTAAAAACTTGTGCAAAATTTTGATAACTTGTTGACATAATGTACATGCAGCATTCAGGCGCCAATACTTTCTGGCTTAGATCCAGTGATTATAGCATCATCCGTTAATTAATTACAATGTATTAACATTTCCTTTTGTTAGATAGATAAATACTGATGATAAATCTTACATTGGAAAATTAATATTAGTTGCAATTGTAGAAACAATATTTTGAAATTCGATGTACATGTAGCTGCAATCATAATTAACGAACAACTTTGTTTGCTTGTTCTGTTTTCTCATTACTAGAATGCCCAAGTGGAGAATTCACTTGCACGTACGGTCAATGCATTCCAAATATGTATTTCTGCGATGGGTTAATTGATTGCCAAGATGGAAGCGACGAACCTGAAGGATGTAACGACACCTGTCTCAGCGGGGAATTTCGATGTGCTAATGGCCGTTGCATTAAGCAGTCCCTCGTGTGCGACGGTGCTGATACATGCGGAGATGGCAGCGACGAGCGCACGACAAATTGCACCCGGCGTGCGTACATTCCAGCTTACCTTTCCACTCGCACACTTTCCCGTAGAGATGCCGATTCCCAACCGGAAACCTCGCTTTCGTTTTGTCCCATCGACACACATTTTCGGTGTGACTCCGGTCAATGCATTTCTAAACTGGGCGTTTGTGACGGACATGCAGATTGTCCATTTGGCGAGGACGAAAGAAACTGCACCAAAAATCAACCTTCAGACTCGCCTTCTGCCGATTGTGTTCCTAACGAGGAATTTAAATGTGCAAACAATAGGTGCATCAAACTTAAATTCATCTGTGATTTAGTTGATCATTGCGGGGATTCGTCCGACGAATCCGAAGCAGTGTGCCAACGTCGAGACTCGAGTCATTAGTCAGTGCGGAGATTACTTGCACGCAAACCTTGTCGAGCCTTTCTGTTTAGGTTTAAACAATGAAAAATCACTTAAGCAAGGTAATAGTGTACATATGGTAAACATTAATTCAAAGGCTTTGAGGCAGAGACATCCCAGCTGCACATAAGCCTACAGTGATTTCAGCAATATTTGCTTAAGCCTACTTTAAATGAGCATAATTTTTTACACAAAAAGGATTTTTATAGAAAAAGAACAAGCAAACATGACTGACGTCTTATTGGAAAGAATTTGCTATTTAGGATTCTAAATTTTCGAATAGACGAATTTCACCTCTATCAATAAGCCTTACAATGTACATATGCTAAATCTTGGTCATATTTTTTTATTTTTTGTAAAACGTAACTTCAAAAACGTTTATTAATTGACTTGCATATTTTCAAGAACTAGGTGTTTTTTTCCACAGATTCGGTGATCGAATTTTCTAGTTTCTACATGAATGTCAAAATCCTTAAAAAGGTGAAACAATTTTTTTTTGCATAAGTCATGCAACGTTCTCCGATCATATCACAAACTTTAAATTATGATCAACTTGATTTTAATATTATTTTTAATTCCTGTTATAAATGTTGCATAATTGGCTCTTTCGTGAGTTCAATATCTGATTGTGGATAGCCAAATTGAATTTTCATAATTAAAACTTTTATTTTAACTTATAGACACATTTATTTTGTGTGATTTTGTATAAAGACCTTGCTACTTGTTTAATAATGTTAATTTTTGAAAGAATAGGCTAACTATTATGCATTGCAGAGGCAACAGCATAACCATGATATGTTCGAGAAATTGTGCTGAATTTCAAATTGTACATAGTTGAATCTCACATGCAACCACAATACAGCTAGGCATTGCAACATTGCATAATTTTTGGGGATTTAAAAAGCAGATTTGCACTGTGTATTGTAAATGTAATTTTTTTTATCCATACGCTGATGAATACTGTAAATTGGCATACCGAATTGTGTAATTTTAGGAAGTGTAAGCCTTCATATGTGACGGTACAACAAATAATTACTGCAAAAACAATAATAATAATCAGCACTTTTCATATAGATTTTATTAGCCTGCTCTCACAACTTTTTTTAGTTTTAAGACGAGGTGTAAATGAGCAATAAAGAAAGTGAAGATAAATATTTGTTTAAAGAACAGTTATTGGTGCATCAATTTTTATTACTTAAAATTAGAATTCCAGTGTCATGCAGGTAAGTCAGCATTCAATCGGACTCTGTTGTTTGTTAAGTAATTAATTAATTTATTTGAATTATAAAACCATATTTACAGATTACTCATCTTTCGGCTAATCGACTATACTAAATTTGGAAAAATTTCAATACACTAAGATGCTCTGGACCAGACTTCCTTGAAATTACAACTTCACAGGTGAATCCCATCGATGACATTATCTTTTCGATGTCATCTAAATAAAAAAAGTAAGTGTATGATGTTTATGGTCAGTATCACCTCTGGAGCAATTAAGAATGCAATTCAAGTTTCAGAACCCATATTACCTTTGTTATTTTCTTTAATGATGACAAGATAAAATACGCCCCTTGGAGACAGTAGTTGCTTTATAAAAGGAAATAACTTATCCATGACTTGTCTGCCATTTTGACCACCTGCCCAAGATGCAGACAAATCATTTGTTCCTATCTAAAAATACAGCAAATAAAAATGAATGAACAAAAGTCCAGAGTAGCCTACCATTTGGTTCTAAGCTCACCTCCGAATTTGGAGTGACAACATAAGGTGGATTAAATATTAATATGTCGATAAGACCAGACATCCGTGTTAACAACCCTGTTACCTTAAAGAACAGTTATTCAATTTATTATTGAAAAGCTTCCAACAAATAAAACTAAAGAATGTTGAACAATGAACATACCAAGTCTGTTACAACAGCCTCTACAACTGTTCTGTTCTTATTTGCAGTTTCCATGGAGGCCTTTGCAGCACATGTATTAATATCAGTACATCTGCCAAAAACATAAAGGATTTTGAAATTAAACTATTATATGAATAACGACAATATTGAAGAGAAGAATTAAAAAAGATGTATGTGCCAAAGTCAATAGCAAAAATAAAGGATGAAAGTGTCATTTCCGATATTAAACGTTGCAAATAAAAATTCCACAGACGAATTCAAGCGATAAATAACTAGTAGCGAGTAAAAAACAGTTTTTCACCAGTTTGTAATTTTTTGTTTGTTATAGACACATACTTATAATTAACTACAGCCTTTTTTAATTCTCGTCCTCAATTACCAGGAGGCCACACGAAACATGGTACATACACACAAAACGCAGCATTGTCTAATGCTGAGGCCAAGGATGAAATAACAATTCCCGAACCACTTCCTACTTCCAATATCATCAACGGTCTGCAATTTCAAGATAATATAATAATATTAAATATAAATTTGAGTGGACTTTTTGTAGTTTATATGAAGCAAATACATGTATACATATATGATGTATACATCCACTAGTCAATGCCAGTTCAGTCTGTCAGTAGTTATTTTAATATTGATCGAGACAAGTTCGCGTAATTAAGACGATGTCACGTGCTTCTTTTGATTGTAGAAAGCAAATTTTTCAAAAGCAAAAGCCAAATTTTAAATTTCGCGCCTCGATTCATGACGTAATGGCAATTCATTGCGCACAGTACAGTAGCGCCATCTATAATTCGGGCTTGTCAATTTCGCCGATTTTCGCGCCGGCAGATTACGAACCAGGCAGGGTACGAACTATAAAAAAGATGACACGTACTTTACGGCACGTTTGTACGCACCATTCAGGTTTGTTTTCTTTCTTTTTAATTTTCTGTATAATTTAAATACTAATATGTGACAAAAAATACCGAAGAATTATATACATGTAATGTACTTCGACGGTCTTGAAAGCTAGTGTCGATCTACACGAGGCGTATGCATGCACTTGATTCAAAACTTACCTCAAGCGTTTAATGTTTTCAAAGTCCTTTTCTAAGGCATCGATTAACAAAAATGTATCTTCGGATGGCTCATATACAGTATCTTTAAACTTTTTAGCAATATGAGTGAAATCAGGCGTTTTGAACACGTTTTCCGATGTCATTTTCTACAATAATGTGTTGTGCTTGAATCGCGCATGCGTAATAGCCCCGCTAAAATTAGAAATTGGCAAGTTTCCAAGGGGAGCGGTATCTGGAGACCTTCAAGCTCAGATCACGCCATCGTATTATTATTCTGGAATATAAACTGAGGTTTTCTTCTATATACTAAGCTCGTTTATCCATAAAATACGCATATAGTAAGTGATTTTTATACCATTCGTGAGTAAAAGTGTGAATTTATGACGATTGTCAGCATGTAACGATTTCACATAATCCATGAAAATTACATTCTTCACATATTATAAGCTTTAATATAGCGCTCTTCCTTTACATGTGCCAGTGTTTAAATTCAGTTTTTACAGGAAACATAAATTAGTATTGTGTACTTGTTTATGTTTTGAGCATAAGGAACCATGCAGCTATTTTTATTATACTTCTTGTGCATTGCATGTTCTAGAATGACATTGGTATCTATGTCCATTTGTGACGTACATTTTAATTGTGGCATGATTATGTCGACATCCTATTGCTGATTCCCAATACAGATTTCATCGTTGGCAGCATTACACGGCAACTTTGGGTAAAAACAGCGTGAAGCATGGGAGAATATATAAGCATAGGAATAAATTCCTGAAATCAGTGTTTCGATTGGATTCCCGATGGGGGGAATTTCCCAATCAAAACGCTGATTTCAGAAATTCATTCCTATGCTTGTTCTCCGGCCCATGCATCACGCTGTTTTTACCTTTAGTTCTGCTTCGCGAACTTAAGAATCTAGATTATTGAGCACATAAAGGTTGACCTATACTAACCAAAAATGAGGCGCTATATACGAAATATTCTGGTGTGCGAAGTTTTTAATGTAAGAAATTGTTTAGTCACAGTAATTCTGCGTAGGCCACCTTGGGAGTAAAGACTGAGCCATTCCAATAGCCATTGGCTGAATTTATTTGTCTTGTTCTTGTTACAGCGAGAGCGGGAATGCTCTCTGGGGCTCGAAGCAGGCGATTGACTAGCCAGCTTCGTCCATTCACGTCGGTCGTACGATCATTATTAGCGGATGCCGGCGAATTCCCGGTTTCTGCAAGTACGTTACAGGGGCAATTTCGGCTTAATCGGCTGTCGCAATTTGCTTGTCAACCTGCTAGCTATAGGCCCGAGCACGTGCGTGGCTATGCGGACGATGCCGGATCTGGTCAGAAGAAGGGGCGCAAAGTGCAGGACCACGTCAATTTCGACACCCTCGGCACTTGGGACAATAGGATGGAACTGCCACTGCAGTTGACAGAAAGCATAAAGCACGGGAAACCCATTCCGAAAATTTCCTTGGAAAATGTGGGCAAAGCAACAAACGTCGGGAGAAGGATGACGAATGAGGATAGAGTTTCGCTGAAGGAACTCACTCCCGATTTGCTGTATATTGCCGTTTTTGATGGGCACGGTGGACCGGCTTGCGCAGACTTTTGCAACACGTACATGCAAGATCATATTCTTAGCTGGCTACAAAAGGGAGAGACTGACTTGAAAAGCATTCTGGAAGCAGTTTTCTCCGAGATAGATTCGGCGTTTTCTAGATTCATAGCATACAGTGGTCCAAGTAAGTATTTTTAAACAATCTTACTAGTGATAAGTGGGTTAAAGGTGTAGATTATGTATCTAGTAATCTTGTAGATGCGCAGATGTGGTAATGAACAATTCAGTATTGTTGGCATTGCTCGATACATGTGGTTTTTCAGCTTGAGTAGGCCTACTTATAGTGCACATCTTTAGGAAGGTAATGAAAATGAGCGATATTTTGGTTTTGCTCTTCCTTTGGAGATGAACAATGATTACTTTTGCAACAGAATTACATACCATCTTTTTTATTTTTGTGATGGCTTGTTGAGAAAAATGTCGGCAGCAATAATTTCTGTTTGTTAAGAGATTCTGGTAAACATGTTGCTTTTCAGACAAAGATGCACCGACATCTGGTACTACAGCTACAGTATGTTTGCTGCGAAATAGTATTGAGCTTGTCATAGGCCATGCTGGCGATAGTCGAGCCATACTTTGCCGAAATGGAGAAGCTCTCAAGTTGACCACCGACCACTCTCCTAGTTTAAAAGCCGAGAAGGTATTTGGAATATGACTTTAGAAGTGTTGTTTGAAATTGGGTCTAATTAAATAAAATTTGTAGGATAGAATTGAAAAATCCGGTGGCCGTATTATATGCAACAGTATAGGTCAGCTGCTAGTGAATGGGAGACTTGCTATGACGAGGAGTTTAGGAGATTTAGAATTAAAGCCTTATGGCGTGATTTGTACACCGGACACAATTTCGTTGGAGGTAACACCAGTTAGCAGGTAAATGGCGATGATAATTTCATGCAATGATTTAATTATATGTGTACTTCTCATCAGGTAAAACATGGCAATGATGCTTTTATTATTCTCACCACCGATGGTATCAACGGAGTAACTAGTGATCAGGAAATTTGCGACACTGTAAATCGTTGCAAAGAACCCGAAGAAGCCGCCAATTTTATAGTCGATCAGGCTTTGCAGTATGCCTCCGACGATAATACGACGGCAGTGGTAGTGCCCTTTGGAGCATGGGGAAAATACAGTGCCAAGACATCTCATTATAGCTTTGGAAGAAACATTATTAAAAGTGCTAGGTTCTCCTGACACTTGCTGTTACTTCAGTTCATGTTTGCTTTGTAACTTCCATTGTTGTATTTCCTAATTCTAATGTGTAAATAAATGTGTGTGACGTTTACCTTATTGTCTTTCGTAGAACTTCCGATTGATTTGATAAAATTTTAATAATGTGAAAGTGGTAATTGTATTGCACTTCAGCTTCTTGTGGTTTGTTGACATATGCAATGTCCATATCCAAGTTGCTGAATAAAAGGTAAGAATAGGAATGCACTTGCATAATGCCTCTGCACCTGAATGGCCGTTCAACTACTGCATTAGACATATCGTACTTTGACATCTGACAAGTGACAGCGGCATGTCCACTGACCTATGTCTGATGGCGTCCTTCACACGCCCGATCATGACTGGTCACAAGCTTTGGGTGCTTTTAAAGCCATAGGTAATGCTAAAGATTTCTGTTTCTGTTCGTATTTCGGCTAATGATTTGCACCAAAGATTTGTTAGGTGTGATTGCTGTTGGCCCGCCCATTCTTGGAAAAACTGAGCTAGCTGAAAAACACTGAAAGGGGAATTATGAATGTTGCATTTTGGATTCTTGCCAAAGTTTTTTTTATTTCAAATAATTAAATTCCATAATAGGAAATTTATTATAGTTATGTTTAAAAAAAACGTTTAACATTCCACTTTCGTGCTCCAATTTTGTAATATAAAAACAGGAATGGTAGATAATTCACTCTACAATATATGATGTTTACATTAAACCTACACGTAATATATGCATTGCCAGCATAAGGTTTGAACCTAGATTTTCAAGTGACCAGAGTTTAGTAAACGCAATACTATTTTAACTGCTCCCCCCCCCTGTCAGGGGGAGACTGACAGGACTCTAGCCTGGGGCCCAGGATTAGAGGGGGGCCGGCGTGGAGGGTCATTTGCTAAGTGAGATGAACTGAAGACAAAGTGAATTTATAAAATATTGTCTTCTGTTTTGTTCATCCTATGGTGTGCCCGGTCATGCTGCCCTTAACCTTAGAGGTACATAAGGGGGCCCGCTTTACGTTGTGAGGGCCATGGTAACTGGTAGGTTAAATATACATGAATAACACTAAATTCCTGTATTTAAACACAATCGAATTAGTTGAGGTAAATTGTTTCAGTTTTATTACTAAAAAAATCATTACAGGCTGTTTATATTTTAAGGGGGCGATCCCCACTATGATCCACAAGGGTTAAGATGGGGCCAAAATTCGAGCTGTTGTTTTTCCCTTTTGTTTTTAAAATTTTTTGAAAATTTTTTTTTAAAAATTTTTTTTGAAAAATCTTTTAGGTGTGCATTGATTTCTTTATCAAAAATAAAATTCCATAATTTTACAAACAAATATCAAAGTTCTTGCCTTTA
>JAQGCC010000988.1:0-27926 GCA_034698905.1 Xestoiulus laeticollis | reverse complement strand
TTTTAATTACACAAGTCGCTGACTTGGCTGAGAGCTTTCCCCATAGGAAACGGGGTGTTTAGTTTCCCCTTAAAACAGATTTAATAGGCTGCAACAGAACAGGTAATTACTGCTTGGGTAGGCCTACATATCATTCATGTGGTTCTAATGCTGGACTTATAAGTACCATCGATATGTGTGCACATGTAAACAGGCTATTAGTATTAGTTTATCTTAATTACACATGTACTAGAAAATCCAATATTATCCTAGAGCCTACAGTAGGTTCTCAAACATAGGTCCTTGAGGCCCATAGTCACAGTATAGGCCTATATTGTGCCATAGTCACGTACGTGTTTATACATAGGCCTACGTACGTATACATTTCGACATGTCAATAGGCTGTTTGGCCTGATGTACGTGGGTGAAACAAAAGTTACAAAACTGGTCGACTTGCATAATAGTTAAAACTTGGAGTATATGTGATAATAACTGGTCTTAGTTAGCCTACTTGTTAAAGAAGTACTTAAAACAGAAGAACTTAAAAGAAGAACTTAAAACAAATCAAACTTTTATATTCCACGGTACATGCAAGTCGAAAGTTCATTACTAGCTAGTACTGTAATTGACTTTTGCACACACGAAATCAGCACAAAATTGTGTAAAATAAGCATTTGTTGCAGTAGCGGTAACGAGAAAGATAATAAAATATCTAAGTTGCTTAGAACAATTACAATAAAATTATTTAAACATGACGAATCCACATACCAGAGCATACGTAGATATTCGGTAGTACATGTACATGTACTTTTGGTAATCCATTTCACAAGTTTGGCGAATGAAAAACTTTTGAAACACACATTATGCGCATTATCGAAGTCTATATAGAGTGTCACTGGTGATTATTGATGACAAATTGACAATCGGCACATAATTATCTACAAAATGATAATCAAAATCGGAACTCAAATTATCAACAAGTCGAGCAACAAGTGGTTTGTATACTTTGTAAACTTTCAAAAAGTACGGAGGCTTGAGAAGAATGTATACATTAGGGGCGTCCATAAACTACTTAGACCAAATAAACTTATAACAATTTAAAAATGCATATTTCATTATGTTCAATGCTCAATTATTTCGACAGGACAAATCCATACGTGACAATTTTATTTTTACTGAATAAAAATGTCATGACATCAGGACACGGCCGGCTTACCTGTGTAATGGTTGGACAGCATGTACAATGTATATGTATGTATGTGTCATCATAGCCTGAATAGGTCATGCTTCAGAAGCATGAAGTGACCTTCAAAAATGACTCATTCTATTTTAGTTACGCGGGATATAAAATAAAATCATAGTTATCATTGCCAACTAAAAATACCTCTGCCAAAAAGATAAACATATGCATCCCAAAATCTTAATAAAGTGTTTCTCGAACTGATATACATGTATAACATAGGTCTATAGCATAATAATAAATATGTTTTAACAATGATTTCATACTTTTTCAGTTTTATCTAATTTATATAAAATTTAATACGTAGTAAAAAAAACTTCCGACAAATTATGTCCTTTCTAGATTTCTATTTTGATCCTAATTTTCTTTTATTTCGTCGAGCTTCATATCGCATATATCATGCCTCCCAAATACATTAAAAATCGTTCATCTAAAATTAAATATTTTATTCGGTTCCTCGTTAAATAGATGGATTAATTCAGTGTCAACCCAACTTAATGAATACATTTTTAAAAGCGCATTTTATAATACAATCACCAAAATGAAATGATGAATGGGGAGGTGCCTATAGGGCACCATAAAATAACTTAATGTGGAAAGCTCGCTAGTAAAAATACTGGATTCTTTACAAATTGTTATCATTCCTTGAAAAAGGTTTTTGAAATTTCATTTCAACGCACCATTTTTCAAAACCCTTTTTCACATCTGCAATGTACATTTTGGACCTACACATGCAAATTATAAACAGTTCTTCAAACTTATTCGGCACCATTTTTGAAAAGTTGATCACCTGCTCTCTTTTAGCAGTTGTCGGATCGTCTTTAGAGTAAAAATAAGCATAATTCAAAGGATTTTCATCTTCCATTCCATAATTGAAACGCAACATCTAGAAAACAATTTTTTAAAAATGTAGGTGATTAATTAGTTAGCAAAAAAGGTTTTTTCAAAGCAAAAATAATTTCTAGTTGTTTTCTTACATCTAAAATAATGTCTTCAGTTTTCAGGTTTATTTTATTATTGCCTTCGATATAATCATATATTCCTTTAACGTACGTAGCTTTATTAGCCTGAAACTAAACAAAAACAGGAAGTTAGAATTAAGAAACTGGGAATTAATTCTAAATAGTAAAAAATACATCTAAATTTAATTTCTGTTATTGGCATAACTGTAAAAATGAAAACGTAATCGCAATTATTTTTACAAATTGACATCAAACAAGTTATATCTTCGATTTTATTTTAAAAAATTCGAAATTTAAAATTAAAAAAAAAATACACGTACATTATTTCTTATGTCTGATAGAATGGGAGCCTGGCCAACAAATCCATAAAGCTCTCGCTTTTCGATGCGCTGCAAAATTTCTTTAGCCTCTTTCAGATTTTCGTCTTCTGATATCAGAATTGTGCGAAAAATATCATCAGATGTCTTAACGAAAGCGTCTAGGTCTTCTCCTACTTCTGATAAACGGTATTTTCTCCTTCAATTTGAATATGAATGGAAATGTAATAAGCAAATAAACGATTTATAAGCCTTAAAATACATATATAACAGCATATTTTATATTTATGATCAAAATATGTTCCATTAGAATTTACCCGTTGGAACCTGAGACTAGGAAGTATTCATTGGCTGCTGAGAGTGCTTGCAAGACCCTTAAAAATCACAAAGTCATCAGAAAATATAAATTAAAATTATTTTTGGAAAAAATAATTCGCAGAATGTAACTCACATGGTTTCCAAAATTTTAACGACTTTGTGTTGATAGGCATTTCGGTGATACATCCATCTCGTGTGAAACATTTGGTAAACATTTAGCATCATCTGAAAATGAATTTTCTAAGGTAAACTGCATTTTGTCTGAATAAAAGCATCGCAATTTCATCAGTAAAATTTAACCGTCGATTTTTCTAAAACTTTTATTAATAAATAATGAAACTATACAGGGTGGAACAAAAGTTAGGGAGTCATGCATGCTCTATCTACAACAATTTTTTAGGGAAAAATAAATCATAACTATTTCGCCGTATTAAACGCTTGCTTGTATGAAATAAACTCTTTTCTCATTCGTTGAAAATTGCTTAAAAGTTGATGTAATGAGTTTTTAAGAACAGATAGAAACGCAAAATGATAGCTACACTGCAACACAGTGGTGCACTGCAGAAAAGCTTTCGGTTTAATAAGCTCCTAGATTAGGCCTGCATGTAATTCGCTTCACTGCAGCCAGTGCGCTGCATATATGTAGGTGAAAACATTTGATTTCATACAAATAGACCATTATCATATTTTACCTAATTTGATCTTTTGTCCTAAGTGTTAAGGCTAAAAAGTTATAATTTGAGTTTCCATGAAAAAAAAAAGTTGTAGGTAAAATATAATAACATCAGTGGTTAAAACACACTCGAATTCCTATTTAACCGCATTAAGAGAATTTTACTTAATTATACGATTTAAGAAAAAAAAGTGGATTGCACTAACTTTTGATCCACCCTGTAATATTCAAATATTATAAGAAAATCAGATACATTCGATACATTCAAACCAGAAATACATATTTTTTTAAACAAAATTAAACTTTTAGAAGATTTAGGTTTTTCCTGACCTTGTCTCGGATACAAATATGTTGGCAGCCATCTTCTGCAGTGCCAACCCTGATAAAATTGATGAGATGCTCGGAATCGAACGACTGTTTCAAACCCATATAAAGGCAATCACGAGATAAATAATCCCATTTGTCGACATCAACACCGCTGATTTTGTTAGCCACTATCTGCAAGAATTAGCACGCTTTCCGTTACATCATCGGCCATGCCAAAAATTGCTTTCATGTAGTTTAAGAACCATACAAACATCGTATAAAAAATCCTTTTTTTGTCCTGGTGAGGAGCCTGTGATCCACGCCTGCAGATTAAAACATTTTTGTCTGTTGAAAGATTTGCATCAGAGACCAGATCGATGAATTTTACAACTTTGCCGATATACCTACAAGGTTTTCCCTGGAATTAGCATCTCCTGAAATTTGCTGCTTTATAAATTCTATATACTGACTAGATTCCTCCTTGAAATAATACTCGAATTTACTTTCCAGTTTGTTGCGAGTTATCAGACGGTCAAATAATTTGACCGAGCATTTTTCGTGCTATATACAAAAATGTAAATATATAACTTGACGTATGGTAAACTCTTTCGATAAAGCACAAGTATAACTCTTCTACTTACGGTCCATGTAGACTTTCCACCAGTAATTGTTCTCAAAAAACTTTCCCAGGTATGTGAAAAAGGACCGTGTCCTTCATAATACAAGAGCAATAGAGTATAGAAGATTAAAGAGTTGATATTTACATGTACACATGTATGTAAATCGAATCAGCAAGATTAGTTCACAGATCTGCTAAAGAAACTCACCCAAATCATGGCATAATCCAGCCACTTTAATGCACAGAACATCTCTGTCATTTATGCCCAATTCGGGTTGCTTCTCCATGATCTTAGTTATAAATTGCCCGGCAAGATGGGACACCCTAGAGTGTATAAACCAATGACTGGAAGGTCAGGAAGGCTTTTGAGCAATACAATATCCTTTTAGGGAATAGACCTGAACATTAATCTGGAGAAAGGGCCATTGGACAGTCGATCTTGCAATCATTTTGCCTCAGCTCTGGCCATATAAAAGACCCATTCTTCTGTCCACGACTTTTATTGAATATATTACACGCGATTACATGATCATAAATGCCTAATTGCTCCAGATGTTCAGGACCCTCCTTGCGACGTACAGTCTAACAAAGACATAATAGATAGCAAATAAAATTCCATTGTTTACCCAATGCAATGTTCAAATCTTGTATGGGTGGCTCCAGGATAAACGAAGTTAGCCATTCCAACTTGTTTAAGGAATCTTAAACGCTGGAATTCTGGGGTGTCTATTATTGCAATGCATAAAGGATGGAGTTCAATGGGACCGTGAATGGAATCATTAAAAATCTGTAATTAGAAATAATTTAGAGAAGTATAATACATGTACAATAAAACCTGGTAAAGTGACCACTTTTCATACATAAATTAGTTTTAGTGCATACATGTATGCTTTCCTTCAGAAAAAATATATAGTGACCACCTAGTTGTATCATTGACCGAATTTGGCCTATTTTTTGGTGGTCAACTTAAGCAGGTTTTATATTGTATTGGCATAACAAAAATGGACCTATTTCCGCCATGAAGTAAATATACTACACTTACTTTATAACCTTTGGTATCTTCCATTCTTAAGCTTTTGAATACTCTAGTGTAGGCCTTTTGTTCTCACTCTCGTATAATGAGTAGGTTATATACTTGTATATAGGGACCTGTTATCCATATAAATACAATGTAATGATTATAATGCGTTATCTAGATCGAATGTACATGTTATAACTTGTTTATAGCAAATGTAGCGCAATAATGATAAATGGTTATTAACCCATGATTGTCTTTAATTTTAAAATTGATTTCTCGGAAAACCATGAATAGTTTTCAGGTCTATTAACGAAAACAATACACATATCCCTTAAATTTATCAATCCTTTGTTTGTTTTAATCCATATTTATCATGATTTATCAATAATATAAACTGTTACCAAAAATAAAAGTGAATTAGCATGCACTGATGCAATTTTGCAGATAATAGCATGCAATGAACAGCGTGTTAATTGATGATCTCATATTAAGCCTATATTTTCAAAAAAAATATTAAAAAAACAAATACATAGCAATACATGTAATACTATATTTTTTAATAATTAAAAACAGACTTTCGAATTATCGATTCAACGAACATATATGTTTTGTGCATGAGTAAACGTATATACATGTATATTCTTGCATGCTGACAAATCAAATTCGTTTTCCACTATTAAATTTTAGTAAAAAAAAATGTATCGGAAACCTACTATGCGGAGGTGAGTGTACATGGACATTGCCATGCACTCATCTTGCGTAACTATTCAAACGCTTTGAATCAATCAAAAATTAAATATCGGTTAATTGCTTGAACGATACGTATACATCAAAACGTTATTTGTTTTCGTATACCAGTGGAAAGCACAAATTAAAATCTGACACAAAAATGTATATTTATACTTACATGTACAATATAGCAGATTTGTTTACCATTGCAAATTTATTTGAAACAAGCTTTTGATGATTATACGAAAATTAAAAACAAAAAATGGGATATGAAGATGTCGAGTTCCTGTATAGCAATTTCGCGATCACTCTTCTGACGGTCGTATAGGATCTTTTGTTTTTATAGTTTCAGAATCTAACAAAATGGTGTGATATAGAGCGAATCACTATATTTGCAAGACCCTAAGAGTAGCACGACAAATTTTTATTGCACCAATGGCTTCATGTACATGGACATACATGTCCATGTAAAAATAATCATGGGGTAAAATGCGTGCGAAAAAAAAAAAGACAATTGGGGGAATATTTCAAAAAGTTCGAAACTGTAACAAATGATTTTATTGCCTTTTGTTTTTAGAACTGGTCTTTTTTGCCTAAAATTACTTAAACTGGATATTCGTGTTTTTTTTTACAAAAGTATCCCCAAATTGTCAGACAAGAAAATGCGTGTCCAACAAAACAATATACAATTTCGTTCTATTAATCATACATGCTTATAAATATTATTATTATAAATATAGAATTCTAAGAAATTGAAATGTAAAAACAGTTAAATTCAATAAAAGTAAAAAGGAGAGTGCGCTAGCATGCAATTAATCTGTTGCCATTTTTAGGTAAAATGTAAATTGTATTTGATCGATAAATATCGATAGCAATTTCGTTACAGGACTAAATTCAACATTTTTTGGAGATAATTTTTTTTCCTCAAAATCTTCTATTAATTTGAGCCAACTTTTTATAAAAATGATTTATTTTTTATGGATTCCGGTCATCATTATAATAAGTAGGTTAATTCATCCAAAATTGCAGCATCTAAAGAAGGCAATAAATGTCTAAACATTGTTCTGGTGCTACAAAAATGTTGTTATTCAGCTAACTAATCTCTTTTGAAATTATTTTATTTTTTTCTGCAAGTTGGCGTTTATCCAAAATTTTAATCTTCCCGCCTAATTTTATTTTGAATGCACGCATTTTCACCAGCATGTTTTATGAACGACCCCTACGCATCTGAAGCCAGAAAGCTCCCAGGAAATAACCCTTTTTACATCTCAGCTAGTACAATGACCCCAACCTATTATATTTTAGATGATTGTACTTACCATGAAACGGAAATAGGTACCAGAGACGTCGACGTTATCTTTCCCTGCAAATTTTCTGTTTTAAACAGAGCTGAAATCGTTGATTTTTCGTGACATTTTGGCCTTGATTGCTTCTTTTATGGAGTGCCAATATCTAATGGAAACCGGTTTTACCGAATGAAATGTTAATTAACCCACATTGCATTCAATGAAAATTCTTTTGGCACACGTAATTACATTTTATGCACAAGGTTTCTAGTTCAAATTGTGTATTTTAAGCACAGCCAGAAAGCTAGAAGAAAAAAGCTATTGGAAGGTTTTATTATTGAATAGGGTGCCTAGAGCAGGCGAGCTTTCAGCCTGGAAACCTAATAGCGCTTTAGCTCAAGTCGTATTGTTAAGGGGATATTCATAAACGATGTCGGAACCAGAAAATCATATTTTTGTTGTTGCCATAGCAGCCAAAAACACGTTTATATGGAAACGTCCTTGTTACTTCAAACAATTACTGTTGGTATTAAATATATTAGAAAATTTCGTGAAAATGCCACCAAAAAAAGGGAAAAAAGGAAGCAAGAAAAAGAAAGACGAAAAAGACGGCGTTGATAAGCTTACAGAATTGGATAAGGAAATTTTCAATAGTCAAATTAGAAATTTGGAAGAAAAATTAAAACTGTAAGTTGATTGTATAGCTCGCATGATAAATGCGACGTGTATTTGCCTTTTTATGTCAGAGGTGTTCAACTATTTAGATCAATGTATCAAAAGTCATTCAAAAATTCAATCCCTATATTACCCATAATTTATAAATTATGGGTAGGGATTGAATTTTTGAACACCTATAGTTGAAGAGCCTAGGCTCTTCAACTATAGGTGTTCAACTATTTAGATCAATGTATCAAAAGTCATTAAAAAATTCAATCCCTACCCATAATTTAGGCTCTTTCGCCAACACTGTAAGAAGTATACCTGCATGGCTTCCATCAATTTTAAAAATAAAATTAGGGCCTTTGAAAATTTGGAAAATGATTTAGATAAAAATAAAAATTGACTAAAATTCTTAAGAAAAACAAAAATTGGTTAGAATCTCACTTCAATACTATTATGGTAATTTCGATATGTAATTTACTCTGTAAAAATTAGCCCTAAGAATTAATGCTTATATGGGATGAAGTTGTTAGTAATCACTAAAACCCCGTGGGTCAAAAGTAGCCCGCAGGCCCCAGGTTGGACATCCCTGGTATTGAAATGAATTGAGTCCAATTGAATAGACCTAAGTAAAGTTTAAGTTGATCTGCACCACCAACATTAAAGTTTTAATTTATAGCCATGCTGATGTTGAAACGCAAATTTTAGAAAAGAATAATCTTTTTAGAAAAATTCTTTAATTATTTATTTAGGACACAGTGAATTTATTTTTTTATAAAAATGTACAGATATTTTTAAAATTAATAAATATGAATTATTTTTAAATTCGCGGGTGTATTGCAGCAAAAAACGTCGGCCTAAAACACACTAGCGAAATTTAAAACTAATTCTTATTTATTAATTTAAAAAATAGCTGAACACTTTTATAAAAAGAATAGAATATGACTGTGTACTAGGTACAATCTGTACATGTAATTAAACATTTTTTTTAAAATGTGTGTTTCAACAGAAGCAAGGCTAACTGAAAACTTTTCCTATAGGAAAGGGTGGTATATTGTAATGTCCATTGAAGTTTTACAACTTTTACAAAATGAACACTGGAAAACTATATGTGATAAAGTACGAGATAAAAATTTTCGACAAATGACGGACCACTATAACTCAATTTTTTCAGCTATCAAACGAAATTCTGCGAAATGGAATCAAGCTGCCTATCATACAAGCAAAGAGTGGAACAAGTGACCAACGACAAGCAGAACATCGTGTCTTTTCTAAGAAACACACTGGACCAAAGGGCGGATGAAATAGCAGAACTTCAGGAAAGACTAGATGGCTTACAAAAAGCCCGTGATGCTGAAAATGCAGCCCGTGAAAAAGAATATCAACAACTAAAAGTACAATTTCAAGAAACTAAGGATCAACTGACGTCTGAAAACATTGTATTGAGTATGGAATACCCCTTATAACTGCAGTGGAATGGATTTCATGAAATTCATTCCTTGACTAAATTTTATTCTTTCGCATATATTGTACTTCAGGTGGAAAACTAACATCCTTGGAAGAATTTAAGCAGCAAAAGGAAGAAACTTTGAAAAAGATCGAAGTGCTCAACTCCACATTGAAACAGCAAGAAGCCGAGCATCGCGAAATTGTGCGAAACATCGAAAAGCACAACATTTTGGAAATAGATAAGCTGAAGATGGAGATGAAGCAAAACTTGGAAAACATTGCCGCAAATTTCCGCCAAATTTCAAATAAGCAAATGTCAGAAACGACACGTCGAGCAATCCAAGAGAACGCAGCATTGAGTGCTCAAGTTGGAAAACTTGTGGAAAAAATTGCAAAAATGACATTGGAAAACCAATCTCTGGTAGAAACCAACAGTAAACAAAAATTGCAAATCAGCATTTTAGAAGGCATCGAAAAGGATTTGGTAAAACGAAATTGCACGCTGTTGAAAGTAAGAAACAGTGTTTTCCTCTTCCATATAATTTGACCAAAACCATAAATTGACCGAAACATTAACGGCATCCCACATCTGTCCCCTAAGCTTGTCGACAACTCTGGAAGAGATCACTCATCTGAATGATACCAATTATTTTTGTATTTCTCTATTGATATTTTGACCTATTCCAATTCACAGGTTATGAAAGAATCGGATTATAAGTCGAAAGGTTATGAAAACGTTGTCACCGACTTAGATCTGTATAAAACAAAATATTTAAAAACAGAGCAGGAGTGGACAAAGCTCCAAGATGAAGTAAACCAAATTATATCGTTGACTTTGACTATATCTTCATTATATTGTATTAAACAAATTGGCTCGAATTACAGGTTAAAATCTTGGAAAGTGAAGTGATGAACAAAAAGGATTTAATTCAGAAAGCTGAAGACAAGTTACATAAGGCTACTCGTCAACTGGATGATATTCAATGTCAGAAGCAACATTTAGAAGATGTTATCTACAGTGCCACCAATATTCTTAAGGAGACATTAAGTGTACGAAGTCATTTTTAAGTTAATTGTCCCTCACACAAAGTAATGTCATGGGGTTCTAAAAGTTCAAGATTTACCAAAAAGATATTGTTGAAAATGATTTCAGATTTCTAAGGCTGGTATTCAGATGTCAATTGATCAACAAATCTACAAGGAGAACGTTCTAAACCATCTTCTTAACATACTAATGACTTCTAAAAACCTTCCAGAAATGCCATTTGGTGGGAAAGGGCATTCCGGAGTTAGCATAACTCAGTTTCTACCAAACAATCAATCCAGGTATTTTCAATTTTTTTGCCAAGATTTTTTATTTAGATATAACATCATATTAAAAAAAAACTGTAAATTTAGGGGGAGCATTCTAGAAATTGGAGACATTGGCTTGGTTCCACGTCCATTGGCACTACATCCAATCTCAAAGCCAGCCAAAACCCTCCGTTTTGATGAAACTGGGACAAATTATGCAGATTCGAGGAAGCCAAAATCTGCAGCCACGCTGGATAGAACCGATAAAATCATGGACAAAAGAGCTAAATCGGCAGCTTACAGAATTCTGCACGAAACTGGATGTTCAACAAAAAATTCGTCCATCGATGAGAAAGTACGAAAAAAGGACAAATAAGCTAGGAGATGGATAGAAACCATATGACATCCCCATATATTGTGAAACACTAACCAAAATCTGTAAACTGAAAATCTCCAAGAATATTTCTGATAATAAATAGATAAAATATTTCATTTTTAGTTCAATATTTTCAAAGGTATCGTCTTCAAAGAACTAATATGACATATGTTTTGAATCATATTCAGGGTTCCCACGGAAATGAATGACGGAAAATAGCTGCGCAAAAAATTGAATTTAATTTGGGTTCTCACAAACTACCAATAAAAATTGTTTCCTTGTCATTTCTGGACTAAAAATTATGACCAATTATAATTAGTTTTTATTAGGAATTCAGCAAATATTCGTGACATAAAATTGATTCAGGAGAAAATAAAAACAAATTATTTTTCAAGAAACGTAAAAAAAAATAGGACAATGGTTAACAACGTAAAATGACGTTAAAATAAGTCATATGGGGAATCCCCCATTTCTATATGTGGAAGCAATACTAAAAGGATAATAATAAAATAAATCCATTTTCACTTATTTTTCTAAATAAATCCCTTTTCCCGTAACTTTTTTCAAAATATATCCCTCTTGTCTTACTTTTTCAAAATAAACTCTTTTTGTCTTACTTTTTCAAAAATAAACCGCTTTTCCCTTTAATACTTTATTCAAAATAATTTCCCTTACTTTTTTAAAATATATCCCATTTCCCTTACTTTTTTTCAAAATAAATCCATTTTCCCTTACATTCTTAAAAATAAATCATTTTTCTCTTTTTCAAAATAAATTACTTTTCTTTGACTTTTTCAAAATAAAGTCCTTTTACTTAATTTATTCAAAATAATGTCCCTTACATTTTCAAAATAAATCATTCTTACTTTAAAAAAAAAAATTTTACCCAGACAACTCCATGCCTGGAGAAAAGAGTGAAATCGGTAATTAATAAACTTGAACAGGAAGAAGAAGTGTTGATGTTTATTGTTTGAATGATTTTCAGAAAAGCGGATTTGCTTTGACGTTCACAACTCGACATCGCCTTTTCGTGGTAATCACTCACGCACTAACCACTTGTATTTACCCATATGTTTATAAGACGGAATTAGGAACTTTGAAAAGTTGGTTTAAACGAAAACGCCTACTTAGCAATCGCTACGAATATTTAAATTATAATTCAATGTGATCCTAAAACCATGCCTACCAGGATTTTCGTGTTGGTCCTCGTCAGTTCCCTGGCTTACTGCAATTGTTCATCTGACCGGAATTCAAAATTACAATCTAAAAAAAGTATCGGTTTTGTAAGTAGAAATAAAAAATGATTCTGGGGATTTCTGGCACTACTTTTGCAATCATTGTTTAAAATAGGCCAACCCTATAATATGGGATCCCTAGCATTTTTTAACCCACTTAAGTACATTCTGGCTTTACTGCCAAATATGTGTTTTTTAATTACAATAATAAAATTGGATATGTGATTAAGTTTGGTTTAAATCTGAGTGTAAGCCCTACTTCACTGCCCTATTTTGAAAATAAACATTTTGCAGATAACTTTTTTTAAATTAAACTAAATTTAAAATGTAAAACAGTTAGAAATTTGATGATAATCTCAGCTTCAAAATTGTAAAAGTCAGTGCCACCCCACTTTTTTTTTCTTAACTCTTATACTGTAGTTATGAAAATTGTGTTAATGCGGTTAAATAGGAAGTAATGTGTGCTCTATCTAATGTTGCTATTAGATTTTATCTACGACCATTATTTTTGCGGAAACCCAAATTATAACATTTTTAGTCATTAACACTTAAGACAAAATATCAAATTAGGAAAAATACGATAATGGTCTGTTTGTATGAAATCAACTCTTTTCGTCTTCATTGTCAATTATTTATAGTTACAATGTTTTAAGAATCGAGTGAATTAAGAACAATGGTGCACTGCAGTGAAGTAATTACATGTAATTTAGGGGCCTATCGAAACGAAATCTTCACTGCAGTACACTAATGTAGTGCAGTGTAGTTATCATTTATTGTTTCACTCAGTTCTTAAAAAAAACATTGTAACAACTTTTAAATAATTGCCAATGAAGACGAAAACAGATGATTTTATACAAACAGACCATTCTCTTCCATTTCCTAATTTGACATTTTGTCCTAATTGTTATGTCTAAAAAGCTATAATTTAGGTTTCCGTGAAAAACTGTGCCATATGTAAAATCTAATAACATCAGTGGATAGAGCACACATGACTTCCTATTTAACCGCATCAACAGAATTTTCATAACTATCAGATTTTTAAAAAAAAAGTAGGGTGGCACTAAGTTTTGGACCACACTATATGATCATGCTCTAAAATCTGAACACTGTTACTCCTATTAACAAAAGATTTTTTTTCTAGAGTTATCATGACTATCAATTAAGGCACATCAACACAAACGAATTGTTAGATATCCAAGATGAAGGTTTACAGGAAGGTAAAAATTAATTTTGGATCGATTGCATTTAAAATACTTGTAAAATTGTTGGAAAGTTCAATGCTAAAAAACACCACATAGATAAGTTTAGTTATATCTTTTGCAAATTGAAACTTTGAACTATCTTTTTTATCTTTGACACATGTGAAGTACTTTCATAAAAAATTAAAAAATAAATAATTGATATTCCAAATTGCAATTTTAATAAAAAAAATTGAAGTTAATTTAATAATCGTTTAATAGCATAAAAACCTAGTAAAATTTCACCAAGATAAGTATTAATGCCATGCCTTGCTTCAATTTCATCAAAAAGATTGATTTTTTCTAGTATCTTGTAACAGCGAGGATTTCAACAACATAGGAAAGCAAGTGGCAACTCAGTGTCAAGTTAGGAAAAGAGTGGTTCCACTTAAAGCTCCTGTTACAATGCATAAGGTGGGTTATTTTAATGTTATTCATATTTCTACTGTCCTTTACTGTAAACAAAAAAAAAAAAAACTTAATCATTGTGTTTGCTCAATTTTAGCTAATTTCTCTTCATCCGAGTCACGTGGAAGTCAATTGGTGCTCGGGCTATTGCGAGTTCTATTCACAAAGTTTAGTTACTTGTATGCCAGTCAAACTAAGAACTATTGAAATTGCAGTAAGTTGAAAAGCTATTTGTTATGTTTAGATAACCCATAGCTCACTTGGGGGTTAGGACCTACTCTTAATTTTGTTATACATGTACATTTCAAAAAACAATTTTTACGTACAAAACATCCTTGATATTCTAAGAACTCATACTGTATATTCTAGTACATGTATATATTTAAGTTTTGTCGATTCCCCTTAAAAAGATTACATTTATTTTATTCCCGAGTTTCCTGCAGGAAGACGAAATTGTGAATTATTTTAACAAAAATCTTCCATATCCTTTAAATATAACCACAGGGACGTACAACAGCAAAATTGTATCAGTATTTTTGTATAAAATGAATATTATTAGAGAAATGTTTGGAATAGCCTCTCAATAAAAAGTTTTTAACAGCATTTGATACAATCATGTCATATTACAGGTGACTGCTGTGATGTTAAAATCGCCTTCAAAGACCGAATCCAAATGTTTCATTGTTAAAGTTCAAGAACACGAGTCATGCACGTGCAATTGCAGCACCCAAGAGAAACACTGCAACCTAGCCAAGGTAATTTATACCGTGCAACACTGACTTCAAAATTAAAATCCGATTTGAAATTGCAATTTTTTTTGTCTCAATGAAGCAACTGTACAATAAAAGTCGATGCCGTTGTGAATGCAAAGACACAAAAGAGCAAGTGAAGTGCGAAAAAAATGGCAGAGTGTGGGATCCGGTAAAGTGCGATTGTGAATGCCCAAACGTCACCTCGTGTTCCACGGGTTCGGTGTTTGATCCGTTAAAATGCGTGTAAGTATGCTATTTAGTGTCACTGTACATTTTTAATATTTGCATGCCTTCTTCGTAATTTTCGTTTTGCTTAACAAAGTTCTTTCCCATGTATCATAATTTTGTTTTACATTTACTGGTGTGTATTTTATCAGTTGTGCGAGGATAATAAGGAGAACAAGCAAAACCGATCAAGAATGGAGAAATCGACTTAAAGTCAACAAAAAGAAAATCAACAAGAAGAGTTTAAAACATAAACGTGGTTTTAAACATGTGACATATTTATAAAAAAACATATTCTTAATGTGTTTGAGCGACAAAATTCCCTTGAGAATTCTGAAGAAGATTACCGCAAATACTCGAATAAACCACCAGGGAATTATTTAAAAATAAGGAGCAGTGACACAGGACGTATTATTTTTAATCCCTCAAAGTTGGAAAATTATAAATGACAACACCTTAGCAGAAACAAGCATCTATGGTACGGTATTTCCTATGCCTATTATTTCAGTAATAAGGGGGATCCAATATACTGCGTGAAGTTATCAGAAAATATGAGGCACAAGCACGAAGCGAGTACCTAGGGAATTCCCCTAACACCAAGGGTTTATTCGAGACCGTGGTTCATAAGAAATTATGCAGTAAACTGCCCGTGGTTTAATCGGGTATTTACGGTAAACGATGACATCACTACTACATGTATTGCAAACCAAATCCATTAAATAATCAATTGTTTAGAATAGGAGTCTCATTGAATCTAAAAAATTCACCGATTAATTAAATGCGCCAAGTTTATTAAAAAAAAAATTCAGATCAAGTGTCAAACTAGAGCAATCTATTTGATTAGACATACCATATTATAACAAAATATAATAAGGGGGTAACCTCGATGACTTGGAATTAAATAAACGTCAGCTTTTCCTCAACCTGCATTGCATTTTCAAATAATTTGGAAACCATTTTTCAGCATTTCTATGCACAACTAGATATCAAAAAACGAGGCTCCGGAATTGTAAATTGAGTGCCTGTTTTCGTTGCAATCATTCTGGATGATTTAAACAAAGTCCTGTACTTAAAACGACAACTTGAGCACTAGGGTAAAAACTTAGCGGAGGGTCGCGTCAAGTAGTGAATCAACTCCTCAAAACAAACATGTTGTTTTCAATGAGCCTGTACAGATCAAGCTTAGCATCGAATTAGGAAACTGCTTTCGTCGAGGTGCATGTCAATGCAGGACTCGATGCTCCACTATGTTTTTACCCTTAGTTAAAATAGGAGACAAGGTGCTATACACATCGCCACAAAAGATTTATAGAATATTGTGGCAGGCTATTTACATGGGTGCATTAGGTGGCAGAATATGCGTATTATACATCAGTACCTCACAACATTTCCCACTGCAGCAACGTGAAAAATCGCTTGAGAAGAAAATGCATATGCTAAGAAATAAGTAAGCTTATAGTGAAAAACTCAACATACATGTCCGCACGTAGAACGTTTCAGTATCTCGGGATCTTGTAGTCTGAATCTCTGAAATATTAAGAATGTTTTTTTCAATTATTGTTACATAACTAAAATCGGCGATGTTAAACACGTGGCCAACAGGTCACAATTAGACCATCGACACTACTGGCCACTGACAGTAATAAAATTTAATTTGCAACTGAAGCCTGCATATCATAAAGCCATCCACAGCTTTGCCAAAATAGAAAACGGTACCCTACCTGCCATCATCTCCAGTCGTCTTCCTCTTGGCAATAATCTAAATAAAAAATAACCGTCCATTTCATAAATGCGTAATTCTGAATTTCGTGGGGAGGGGGGGGGGTAGGAAAAAACTCCAACAGCGACCTCGTTTAATTGCTCACCTGGCTAATTTTCTGCCACTCGCGATCCAGCTCTGCCTTCTCGTCCTTTTTGCCGACCGTGCGTCTGGTTTTTCTTCCGTCTGCCATTTTGACACCGTATTGAAATGCGGCCCTGTTTTGATAATAGCATAATTAGTGATACCTCGAAAATAGGGAAAAACAAATAACGGCATTTTTTTCTGCATCAGAGTGTACGACTTACTTAGGAAGCGCTTCCTTCTGATTCATATATTCGCTGTACTCTTCTTGTGTATCGAAATCCCAGCGTCCGATCGGTCCCTTCTTATTACCCTAGAGAGCGACACGTCATGCAAAGCGTGAGAATTTCCAAAAACCCAACACAGACTGGTGAACGGGCATCGTGATAAAATCATTGCATACCATGTCCATTTTTGTATAATCAACTTCGTCGTCACTGTCTTCAATAGCATCGGCCGTTTCCGGAGCGCTAAACAAGACGATACGTGAGTTTAAGGCAAAGTTTAATGAACATGACAATCTTCGAAGACGGTGCGCATTACCCAGGATAGCATTCAGCATAGCTTTCGGGCTCGGAAAGTTTGCTCAGAATTTTCGACGCTCGAATCTTCCCTTCGTCTCTTTTAGGTAACAATGCCAACCTGCAAATGAACAGAGATTACGAGAGTGCAGCACAGTATCCAAATAACTTTCAATGCATTTGGCCAGGTAGCAATTAGCGACACTAACCCAGCCGTGGCATCATTGAGTAATGCCGTTGCCTGTGCATCTCGTTCTTTCAGTTCAGCCCAACTTCCAGGCGGGTGGGATGAATATTTATCCCAAGTCGAACCTTCCCATCTGTCACGGTCATCCTAAACGATAAAACGCCGGTATAATTTTAAAAAAAAAAAATTGCTAAAAGTTGCATAATGTCTAACAAGCTTGTAACAAAATAAATACAATTACCTCCGTGGAAGGTTTCTCGAAATATGCATGTCTACTGGATCTGTCTTTGGCCTTCCTGTCCCGATCTTTCGAAGAACCCGATTTTGATTGCGAAGGGTTATAGTCTCCTATGTCGCCATAGATACTAAGAAGTAAATGTTATAATGAGGAACATAAGTTCTGTTTGGATTACTGTAGTTGTCATCAGTACTGTATTTCCTCGTGAAATTGAACCCCGTTTTAAACAAATTTTTACTTTCTGTGGAATATTACATGACACACAATGTTGACTATAAATATTTCGTACTTGTATACCCCTATAAATAATTATGTCTTTGTTGTAAGGCAAATATCCAGTGATTCATGGAATAATATATACATTTTAAACATTTTAATATTGAAATCAAAGAGATTTGCCGCGATATTGATATTGCATAATGTATGACGCTAAAATGATTTGCTCTGTCAATTTGCTAGTTTCGTGATAAAATGAATTTTATGCACTGTGTTTAATCGCACTCATGCACAATAGCACATGCAAACAATCACTGTATCGAACATCGGGTAAGGCAAAATTATTAAATAGGGAGATATAGCAGCGTATCGCACTGTAACGTTAGCAAATGATGTTAAAAATAAGACGTTTCTAATAATAAATGCGAAATTGTAATCATACTGAAAACGAAATGCTAAAACGGACGCATAACATTAACAATATAAATGTCATATGCGCGCATGTGTCCTTCAATTATCCAAAACGGAATCGTAATGATTAAGTATTTTAAACGTGATGTGCTATATCTCCCAAATGTTGAGTTAATAAATAACTTATTCCACCCATTAGTCTGGTGGGGCCACTACACAACTAGCAAGGTCCCTCACAAGTAAATAAGGTAATTACTCCAATTAAAAAAAAACGCAAAGAAACGCACGAATACCTTTCCTCAACAGGTTTGCCTCCCTTCTCATCACCCTTCGATTTATCTGAAAAAATTGGTAACAGCAGTTTAATGAATCTGTAAACAGAAACTGACAGAGGTTTTCCAATCTATAACAAACAGCCATTAAACTGGCTAATGTGATGTCAAAACCAGAATTGCCTTTCAGCAATTTTGGATTAACTTAAAATTACAAGTTCCTTACTCTTATCCCTTCTCTTTAATTTTTTGCTACTCCTCGCGCCTTGTCGTAAATACGACAAGATCTGCGTCAACTTGTTAATGACGATGTCGTTTGTGGTCAGAGTGGTTTGCGACTGAAATTTAAAGAAGTAATGTCAGTAACTTCTCAGTGGCAGTCTTTGCAAGAAAACACCTTCCGAAAAATGTATTACCTCCACGCTGGGACAATCCGCTTTACTTCTCACGAGCGTAGTTGGAATATCGCTGTCGGCAAACTCGTCTTCTAGATCGATGACGTATGCCAATCGACCAGGTAAGAACAACTCGTTTCTTTCGATGTTACGACTACGGAACACTGACCGGAACACAGCTCGACCTAATACCAAAATTAAATGTGAATAAGATTTTTGCCGCATGAAACTCTAATAACAATTTCGGTGAAAGCTTACCGAATTTTGTTCGGAAATCCACTTGATAATCTTCTTCATCATCTCTATCCCTAAAGGCCATCAAATTTAAGTTTGTTTCAGTTTTAGGACGTGACTTACATCAGAAAACCAATTCTAACATTTTATAAAAGGATTTACAAATTTGAACAAGGGTGCATACTTAGTTTTTACTTTAATAACCTCTTCGAGTTCTTCCTCTTCTCTTTCTTTGTTGGTGATTTCACTACGGACCTAAAATACGTGTTAATAACATTTTGTTTAAGACTGCAATCTCTTTCCCTATTTTATTAATACGTGAAATGGATTCTTCACCTTCTGAAGCAAGGCATAATCTAAGCCTTTCACCAAATGGGTGTGCTCCATGTCACCACCCAAGAACTTGGATTCTTGAATCATTTGTCTACGCCTTTCTGCAGCATCAAGTCCACTACAAATAAATAAAGATGGATTTGAAGTTCATATCATTCTCATGAATCACAGTTAGACACGATGCCATAATCAATTATTTTTAGACGTACGATTTTGCATCTGGTGCTACCGCACGATAACCCGCCATCGTACTGATAGGATCGTCATTCTGATAATCCGGATTGGCTCCGTCACGGCGTTCACGAGCCTATAAAGCAAGAATTACGATTCAAACTTGATGCCAATTTCTGTATATAAAGACAACAAAGTTCATACGAGCGGATCACGTAAAATAATAAATCAGATATCATACCCTATCTCTGTATTTCTTGGCAAGCTCGGCCATTTTGTCTTCCTCTGCCTTTTTGAGAGTTGCATAAAAACTGGAAAAAAATAAAAACAAAGGAAATTTTTTTCAGCATATGATGCTCATTTTTTAAAAGGTAAGTTTATATAAAAATACAAGGGTCCTTACAGATTCGACATAAAGAAAAATAAGTTTAACAGCTATGAACAATAAATTTCTTTTCTTCTTTTTACCTTTTCTTCTTCTTCCTCTTATCATTTTTATCATCCACTGGTATGGTTGTTTTTTCATCTTTTGCTTTGCTTGAACTGGAAGTCGGAATGGACGAAGAAGGTGCTCTTGGGGTCATCAGCAGCCTTCTAAAGTCATCATTTGTCAGCTGTTGATGCCTGTAAGAGAATTACACGGTTGCTGCGCAATAGGCTACTCAAAATTTTGAATGCTATGATTGCTATCCTATGAAAACAAATAAGCTTTCAAAACTTACGCTGCGTCCATGGCTTCCTGACGTGCCTCTGCTGACATAGTAGCAGCCATGCTGCTATATGCTTCGTCTAGATACATTCAAAGTAGATAATTGCTTATCCAATATAACAGAAGCACAATAAAAAAAGAACATGCATTTGAACGTATATAAAGACTTAAAATTCAAAAAATGTCTAATATATAGGCTAAAATATTTATCTATGACATGCAACTATAGACCTACTCATACCCATATTACTTCATTTGACCATGATGTCATCTATATATATATATATTTTTTTTTAAGAGATTTGGAAAATTTAAATGTTATTCACGAGGAATATGCGCCTACAATGCAATCTTGGTCATTGGTTCTAGATAAACAGCTAGGGTCATCTAGTTCCACCAGATACTTTATATTTTAAATGTAATATACATTAACAAGAAGCGCCAAATGTTCAAAAATTAGAATTATACTTACTTTCTGGCATTCTTAAAACGTTTTTCTCTGAAAATTAATCTTTTACAGTTCCAACTTCCAACAGAATGAACAAAATACAATCGCTAAAAAATAAGCCTTTCAGCACTGTGCTTTCAGTTTCAATTCAGCTAAATTTACGGCGCTATACTTAGAAGACCATAAGGCAATTCATAAAGATTGTCTTTAGCATACTCTTGGGTTCATATGCATCTGTAGTGTAGTGGGCTATGATACCACAATAATACACATGCAGCTATGAAAACATTGCGCGAAATAAAAATCCCTGGTCAAACCAACGCAGAAATTCTATGGTTTTTTATTTTATTGTAATATTTATGGATTGCATACCAGAATAAATTAAAAAATAATTTAGAAATGAAGGCATATTCTGGTATGCAACTTTCCTATCTATCCTATTATTTTCTATAGGTTTGAACTGTTTTAATTTATTGACCAATGATCCAGTCAAAACAAATCAATAAAAAGGCAATAGTAAAATATAAAACGGGAAGGAACAAGAATATAGCTGGCTTTTATTATAAATTAATAGCATCAAGTAAATAAAAATGAAAAATAACAATGTAAATAAATAAATAAAATAAAAATGTAAAAACAGTTTAATAGGCTTTAGTTTGAATTTTGTCTATGCTTGATCAAATAATAATAAAAATGCAAAAATAACTATAATCAATTCTGAATCATGCCAATAGTTTTAAAAATTAAAAGTTGTTAATTGCAATGAAAATTGAAAAGCACGAATCTTTTACGATATTACCACATCACAAATACCCCGATACATTGTATATTTTTTAAATATTTCAAATTTGGCGCCACATTGTCTTTTCCTATACAAGTCACACCCATATAGCTAGCTGTTTACATACGTATACAAGTATATGTATACTGTATAGATCAACGCGTGGGCTTTGTATATATAGCAGGAGTTGAAAATGTTTCTGTACTTCACAGGCAAGTATATTTAGCTCGTATAAAAGTAATTATTTATTAAAAATAGTTTCAAATAGACAATTTAATTCCTGATGCTTATAGTATATATAATTAAATGCCGATATATATTTGTATACATTATAGAGATGACTCTAGCATCGTTTCCATGAGCATATATATATATATATATACCTGCATATGTACCAATAACTGACGTTTCATTGAAGTTTATACAGTAGGTATGATCTACATCAGTAAGAGTGCACTTGCCGGCCTATTCTGAATTTTGCTATTTATAAATTATATAATCTGCAAATAGCCCATGGATGCACCACGAAAGAATGACAGAATGTCTTCCATGCCCCTTCTGGACATGAATGCTAGGGACACTGACTCCCCATCTGGCAATGAGCATCTCAGTTGGTCAGATCAAGAATTTGAGGATGTTTCACAGGACCCGCTGGAAGGCGTTTTGAGGAGTGTGCTGTTACGCCCTCGTGCTATTACCAGACAGCAATGCGTGCTTTCGGCCACATTTGTCAGTGCTCTTTCCATAGCTTTGGGTTTCTGCGCTGCATATTTTATATTTTTCGTGCTGTATCCGCCCAAGTGCGCTACCCCGGCATTGGTCTCTTTATCAAATTCCCACGATAAGGATGTCTCCAAATGGATTCTTCAGGAAGTCAATCCAGGTTCCATCAAGCAGTATTTAAGGTTTGGCACTGCGCATTTTGATATTAGATTTCTGAATCAAAAGTGTTTTTAAATGTTCCTTTCGTTCATCGGATTTTCTGCGTCTCAGAAATCTTACCGCCAAGCCACATATAGCTGGATCTCGAGAAAACTTGCAATTAGCAGAATACGTACGGAGAGTTTGGATAGAAAACGGAATTTCGAATGTCAAACTTGTGCCATACGATGTACTGCTTTCTTATCCCAACAAACAACAGCCTAACAGCGTGAGTGCTTGATGCGTAATACCCTTGTTGCTGCCATTAGGATTTTTGGTAATCCTTTTTTTTACCACCTATTAGATAGAAGTCATAGATCGATACGATGGGAGTTCGTACCTTCAAATTACGGCAACGGAAAATCCGACCAAGCAACTCGCTTCGACTTTCAACGCTTATGCACATTCTGGTCACGTAACCGTGAGTGCAGTTCTCCGTGTACAGTATTTAATTTGAACTGGATATGATTGCCGTCGTTTGATCTTTATATGTGCATGTGACATTTAGGGGGCACCGGTCTACGTCAATTTGGGCCGAGTGGAAGATTTTGAATACATTCGAAGCGTACAAATCGATCTGAGTGGGAAAATAGTCATTGCGCGCTATGGAAATTCGTTTCGTGCTAACGTTGTAAGTTAAAAATTACTTTATTATGGTTTTGAAAAGAAAGCCGTGAACATCTAAATGTAGCATTGCACGAATGCAAATTTAATTCCAGGTAAAATTAGCCGAACATTATAATGCTAGTGGGGTGATAATATTTTCTGATCCACACGAGTATGCCCCTGGAGGCCGAGCAAATGTTTACCCAAAATCGGTTTTCTTGCCTGGAGACGGAATTCAAGTTGGCACCGTTATGATGAGCAATGGGGATCCTTCGACACCCGGTTATCCATCAGTTGGTAATAAGAATTTCTTTCAATTATCTACATTTTTGAATAATTGATAAAAAAATAAGAATAAGGTTTCAGTTTTGATTCCTATCGTCACAATTCTACTTTAAATTTTGTTCATTTGCAGAAGGCGCATATCGCATTCCTGACGAAGACTTGTCTTTGCCAAAAATACCAGTCCAACCTATTGGATATGATGACGCCGAAAAGCTGCTCAGGTAAAACATGTTTTGTCACGCGATGGGTCTTACGGTTTACCCAGCAAATTGACATTTCTTTTCAGTTTGATGGCAGGGTTCAAGTCGCCGGTGGATTGGAGAGGAGATCTAAATGTCTCCTATATGATAGGCCCAAAATTTGCCAACCCCAATTTGTAAGTTATTACACCATGCGAATTTATCTTTCAGCAGCATTAGATTATTTCTCATATAACATGTTATTCTTATTTAGAGATTTGCATCTTAACGTCAACAATGTAAATTCAAGGGGGAAAATATACAATATTATTGGTACCATTCCCGGAAAAGAGGAGCCAGGTACTTGCAAAAGTCCGCTATATCATGTCCGTTTTTTTCAGAATTTATTATGAAACGTTTTCATCGATATTTGCAGATCGGTACGTACTGCTAGGTAACCATCGAGATGCATGGTCTCTCGGTGCCGTCGATCCAAACAGCGCAACTGCATTGTTAATCGAGTTAACGCGAGTCTTTGGAAAACTATTGAAGACAGGTAGATTTGAAATTTACTTCGAGGACTTACATACGACCGAGAAGCTTTATGGAAAATGTTTGGCATTATCAAACGTCCTCTCACTTAGGTTGGAAGCCTAGAAGAACCATGATATTTTGCAGTTGGGATGCGGAAGAATACGGGTTAATCGGATCAACCGAATGGGTTGAGGTATTGGTGCATTTATACCTTTCAATTCGAGCTATCTATTATCAACCACCTTTTTTTTGCAAAAAAAAACTTTTTAAAAATACCATGCAATTTGTTTCTAGTTTTTCTTATAAACTAATTGTATATATTACAGGAGAATGCAAAGATTTTGACGGAGCGTGCTGTGGCATACCTAAATGTGGATTTGGCAGTGGACGGTGGGTGTTTTACACAAAATGTTTATCTAAAATTAATTTGATTACTCACCAAATTTATTTTTCGATTATAGGGAATTTTTCGTTACATAGTGCTGCTTCACCTTCATTGTTTGACATAATTTATGAATCTGCAAAAAAGGTAGTAATATTTGAGTTTAAAGGGTGTATTGAATATTTGATTCAGGGCCGTATGTTCCAAATAGCTATTCTGTATTCGGCCGAATAGTAGCAATATGACCGCATATGAACCGTGGTCACTGGACATTATATGCCCCGTTCGGTACAGTCCTATTTTAAACCCCCACTATTTATTACTGGTTTTTATTCAAATTGTTAATGTATTTCAGATCCCAAACCCAAATCCATCGGAGGTTGCGCTAGGAAGAACAACAGTTTACGATACTTGGCTCTTTACATCCAATACCTCAGTTCAACCCAAGTAAGAAATGTCTTATCGTAAATTACATAAATGTAACGTCAAGCATTGAATAAGGATTTCATGACAAATATATTTTTCACAGAGTTAATCCTTTGGGGGAAGGAAGTGACCAAGCTGCATTTATATTCTACGCTGGTGTTCCATCATTTGATTTTTATTATAAAAGCAACCAGGCAAGATAATTTTCTTAAAATATTAAAACTTCCTTAGTAATGTCATTTTCAGCTCCTGTTTTTGTTTTTTTTAGGAATTGTATCCTGCAGGATATCCCCTATATCATTCTTTGTATGAAACTTTTGATGCGGTTGATCAGTTGTTTGATCCAGGATTTAAGGTACGTGATCGCTGATAGTTTAATAATAATAATAATGCAATAAAATCTACAATTTATGTAAATGTTTGCAGTACCACGTTGCACTAGCTCAGTTATGGGGCGAAACCGCCAGAGCGCTGACAGACTCTATCTTGCTGCCTTTTAGCATGGTGTCATATGCCGAACAAATTGAAACCGCATTTAAAGAATTTGAAAAACTTTATGGTGCCTTATTAAAGACGTTGGACGTTAACCTAGGTAAAGCTTGAACTGTAGTATTAGAAAAATAATTGTTTAAAACCAGGAAGTTTGTGAAATAGTTTACGCATCCATTTTCCAGAATATTTTCGACATGCAGTGACCAATTTTTCTCAAACTGCCAACGAATTTCACTCCAGATTAGCAGAAAAGAAGGGTGCCTCGTAAGTTGTCGAGATGGTACACCACTGTCTTCGGATAAAGAATTTTAAACAAGTTTAACATTTTTGTTTGGCTCGTTACAGTCCGATAGCATTAAGAATTGCTAACGATCAAATGATGCAAGTCGAACGAGCATTTATTCAGCCAGAAGGATTGCCGCAGAATCCTCATCACAGGCGAGTGATTGCATTCAAGTATAAGCTACAGAATTCTATACAACTATACATTTTCATGTATGTTAATATTCTTTTCAGACACGTGATTGTATCGCCAAGCAACAATGATTCATATTCAGGATGCTATTTTCCTAGCTTGATCGATTCCATTTCTGACATAAAACTAAATGACACATCTACCATCCAACCTTTGCGGCAGCAGTTGGCGGCCGTTACGTATTACATCAATTCCGCAACTTCGGTTCTCGGCAGTTTGCAATAACCTCAAATGATTATTTAGAGCTGTTATCTAGCTCAACCTTTCTAGCCTACAGACCACAATTCATAATAAAAATAGCTCCTCCATCTCATTTGCAAAAACCAAGAAAAATTGGATTACAAAGTTATCCAAAGCGTACATGTATATGGTTTACACCTAGTTGGTATTCATCAACTTTAAATATAAAATCAGGGGGAATATAATTCAGAGTAATTAAATAGGTTTTCTAAGCGGTGGGCTGTCAGATCAGGGACCACATTGAAAAACCTCTCTGGTCTGGCTCATCTGAACTTGCTTCTACAAGAATGGGATTGATTATAAATAAAAACTAAAATCACTGAATAAAGGTTTATCTTGGATAAATTTTGTCGATTTTATTTCGTTCGTAATTTCAATCCGAACTAAATAATCGTACGTATTTTGGATTACACATAATGCATTTAGGATTATGCGTTTTGGTCGCACCATGATCTATGATCGCACTTAAACAAAATTGTAATAAAATCTGTTAAAACTTAAGAATTTGATAATTGTTGAATTTATCACAGGTGTAGCATCTCAATATGTTTATTTTTTTTAGAAAAGTAATAGCTTTTCATTTTTTTTTTTTTGACGATTTTTCTTTAATTTATTTTGATTTTAAATTCTGTTACATTACATTGCGAGCAAATTTGAAACACATTTTGAAATCTTGTATCGATTTACATACTCACTTATTTTATTATACATCTGCTGAAACTAATTTTTCTTGTCTAGAACATTACACATCTTTAAAGGGTTGTTTTCTTAAGGATGAACACATCAACTTTTACCATTAAGTTTAAGTACATATTTATGGACTTGTTAACAACGGCATATCCTGTTCTTAAGTTTTTGTCCTTGAACTTTTATTAAATTTTATTTTAAGAAATGCAGCTACTGAGCTGGTAGACTTGGACTTATACTAATCAGTGTTACCATCTGGCAATACTAATTCAAACACAAATTGGTAAATACTGATAAGAACATTTGTGAAACATGGCTGGTTGCAGTTGGACGTTAATCTGCCAATGCTTGATTTTATTGCAAATAACCACTAGTGCATTTGGATATAAACCCGTGGTTTTAATTCATGGATTAGTGAATAAGCCAAAAAGTTTGAACAACCTAAGTGATTATATCACTAGGGTAAGTATGGCCTTTTACATTAAACCTACAAAGTTATGTTTTTTTACTTTCTGGCTAGATTATTTGCAGTAACTTGATCAAAATTTGTTGTCTAAAACTGATATCATATCTGGGATCAATAAAACTTTTATTATTTGTTTAGCAATAAACCAAAACAACATTTTCAGTCAAATTTTGTAAAATTTAAGTTTTTCAAAGCATGTTATACTGGTGTATAAATTAACTTCAATTTATAAAAAAATTATTGCATTTGAATAGGTATTAAGGGAGAACTGAACTGCATGTTTTGCTATGGGGAAATTGTAAAACATAGGGCCAACTTTTAAAAAAACTACTTGTTATAATAAAAAAATAAAAATTGATAAAAATGCAGTATTTTTGTAGCTACTGCATGA
>JAQGCC010000987.1:0-27953 GCA_034698905.1 Xestoiulus laeticollis | reverse complement strand
TCGTAAGCCAACCAATGTGGATAAATGTGTCGCCCTGCGTTTAGATAGGCTTAATTGCATTGACACACCTAGCAGACTGTTTTTTTTTGCTGCACCTGCACATAGGTGGCGCCATAAGGATAGGTGGCGCTTTTGTCTCCGTGTGTTGAGACGATATTCCCTTTTAAAACGGCGTTTGATCTTAGCCTCGGGCTAATCGCAGTATTCGCAGAATTCACGATTAATCGTCCACACACCATGTATTTTGAATAGGTTCGCAAATGATCGGGGCGAGCGTACCTTCCACACATCGTAATCGTGGTCGCTCTGCAAAAGTGTGGACGCACCATGAGGTCAACTCTGTTTGGAATCATGCCAAAAAGTATTCCATAATTGGATGAGGTCATTGAGACCTTTGGAATCCTGACCCACAGTTAACTGGCTAATTGGAATGCCAATAAGTTCCCAAACATGAAGGAAAAGAGTTGAAGGTCAGTCCATTTGCACAATAGAGGGATTGAGCACGCCTCCCTTAATGCCCCGTCAACTGATTTACCTTAACGAGAACGCATTGGAAAAACATACAGTGCTGTCAATGTGGTTAGCATTAAGGGAGCATTAAGGAGGCGTGTTCAATCCCTCTATTGACCTTGAAACAGGGGATTAGCATATTTGGAAATACAAATTGCAAACAGAGGTGCAAGACGTGATAACATTGAGTCCAGTACATGTGCCGACCATGTCGAAAATGCGAAACAGTTCTAGATAATGCATTTCACATAAATTTTCTACGTGGCGTGAGCTCACGTGATGTGATGATAGTCTGTAGCCAGCTTTATTGTCGTTTTCCGTCATGTGAAAGACACGAAAAACCATTTTGATGTATCGATTGTGTGTTGCATAAAACACGGATGGCCTCTGAGAAGAAAGTTCAAATATCTCGATGGCAATTACAGGAACACGGGAATAAGGGAAAAAAAGTGTGTGGGGGGAGAGGGGAAATCCCCGTGATTGTGGTGGTAAATTACGAATTGTAGTACATGACCAACAACTTGGGGGATTTGGAGAAAAAAAAATAGAGGAAGTATCACATTGTGGCATTCACTCGTCTAACACACCTTGTAATAAAATCTCGCTTTGGATTTGAAGGTGAAACTTGAGGGAATTTAGTGAAATGGGAAAAGTTCCTCCTTTGGGAAATAAGAAAATTTTATCAAGATTTGCTATTGCATGCCAAACCCACTGGATATTACCACAGAAGAAGCAGTAGAAAAAAAAAAAAAAAAAAAAACGAATTTCTGTCAAAGAGTAGAGACATTCATGAATATACCTGAAGACATCGATTCCTGAATTTTCAATTTAGCTTTAAGTCCAATATTTTCGTAGGCAGGAATCTTATAAAATTCTCAAGATTAAGCGTAATTACGTTTGTTCTATAAAAGAAATGAAATCTAAGATTGGATCCTGGGGCAATTTCATGCAATTGACACTGAAAGGATTTTCTTACATCATATAGGGCCTAAGGCTGACCCCTGAAGATTTGCAGGCCAGTTTTTTGTAGCTTTTTATCAATACTCTTATAAGATCAAGTCACATGAGACATGTTATGTACTTTTTTTTTGTCAAACTTTCACAATTGAAATTGCATGGACTTTTATGGATATGGCTGGTTATGTTAAGACTGGATTAATTTATACATTTACAGGCAAAATTGTCCATCCATGTGTAATTTTTTTTAGATTGTGATGGAAATAAACAAAATGTCATTTTACAATTTATACCAAATTTGATGCATTTAGATACAAAATATTTTTTATTCCATTCATACTGTTGAAAATATTTTTTTTATCCTTGTAAATTTGTAAATACATTTCCTTACCTTTGCACATTTTTAAATACATTTCCTTGCCCTTGTAAATTTTCAAATACATTTCCTTGTCCATCCAAAAACATTTATACATTCTCTAAAACATTTCGTTATCGTCATAAATTTTTATAATACTTTTATCATCCTTAAAACATTTAAACATATTTCAACAAATTACTTTGCAGGTTTAAAATACAGTATGTGTACATTTTCTTATGATCAAGTAAACATTTTGAAAAAAACATTTTCTCTATCGCTCATATTTTTAAAAACATTTCAACCTCATTATACATTTTAAATACATATAAAATATTTATTCATAAATGTACAGTTTTTAAACACATTTCCTCATTATATTACTATTTATACATCTCAATTTCATGTCCCCACCTTTTATATTTTTCAAAAATATTTTCTCATTAATTTACAGCAAATACATTTCCGTCTTATTCTAGATAGATTTTCAAAACACTTCCTAATAACCCTTTCATATTTTTTGAAATTCATATATTTATTCTTGCCAACATATCCTTATATTTAAAACATTTATACTTATTTATTTTTAAATTACTTATTCATTGTTACATTTTTTTTAAATGTAGTCATGTTTTTAAACGAATTTCCTCATTGTTATGTTTACTTGAAATACAGTACATTTCTAAATTATATATTTATAAAAACAATTTCATACTTTTCAAACCCATTTACTTTTCCTTTTGTATTCTTGCAAAACCATTTAGCAATTCTTATGTATTTTTGAAATTTATTTATACATTTTTTAACATAAAACCTCTTCTTCACTTTACAAAACATTTCCTCGTCACGCTTTTGAAATACATTTCCTTGTTTTTTTTATAAACTTTGTTATCCTTTATTTATTTGTGAAATACATTTCCACATTGCTGCGTATTTTTCAAACACAAGTTGTTCATTTCCTAGTAGGCTACAATGGTCTTTTCAAATTTTTTTTGACACAAGATAGTTTTTTTTAGATAAAAAATACACTTTTAATGTATTTTCACTGACAATTTGATTGTCTTTAATTAACGATTCGCGTTAATTCCATTCACATTTTTTATTCCCTTAAGAATACTGCATTACAGTAAAAAAAATCTAAAAAAATTTGGTTTTTTTTTTCTCATTCGTTTTCCCAAGGTTTCTTAATAGATGTTTCTCCGGACATTTTTTAAGGATGAAAAAAAAAAAGCTTTTCATTTAGAAATGTCAGAGGATTCGCACAGACGACCACTTAAATTTCATCGAGGATGATCTCTTCGTCTTTTTCAAAATGATTTTTCCTCACAAGTCTAAGAAAAATAAAGAGCGAGGACACGAAGAAAGCACTTTCGTGTTCTTACTAATGGAAAAATTATGCAAATAAAAACCGAGATGAGAAGACATCTAGCCATTTCTTAACATATATATATATATCTATATATATATATACACCAAACCATGAGCAGACAAAAAAAAAACATTATTCAAGTAGAGCTTTAGCATTTTCTTATTCTTCTGCAACCATTTCTTAAAACTAAACTTAAGACATGTAGAAACTAATGGTTGAAATTGTAAGGAGCTGTTTAATTTCATTTCGTATAATGTTAGAAATGTGTGGCTTTTTGTTAAATATGTAGACTTATAAGTGCTTGATTTGAAAAATCATAAATAAAAGTTGGTAAAGCTATGAGTTTTAAATATTTTTGAAAATCAAAGTTATGACATTAGATAGGCCTTGGTTTTAAAACTTAAAAATAAAAGTTGCTAAGCTTAAAACAATTTTGAATATTATACAATATCAAACTTGTTTTATTGATACACTTCCCTAGTCAAAATGAAAGTATTCTTATTAAAGTATACTTTGTGCACGTTTTTTGAACAACTTCGTGTACTTTATAGTATGCTTTCGTATATTTCTAAGTACACTTTACACAAATGTATACTAGGAAATGTAAACATGATTTTCAGTTAATATACTAAGTGCACTTTGTTGGACAACTTAGTATAAATAGTATTTATAGTATACTTTCGTATATTTCTAAGTACACTTTACAGTAATGTATATTACGAAACGTATACTTGATTTTTGATAATATACCAAGTGTTTTTTGAACAACTTAGTATACTTAGTATTCAGAAAAGTATACTAAGTACACTAAAGATTTTAACAACAGTTGAAGGTGAGATGTTGTAATTATCAGCAAATTTTAAAAAATCTCATTAATTTAGTCGTGTAATAAAATTATTATTTTTTTGATTTTTCCATATTTATTTTTTTGTAAAAATAAATCAGTTTCATTTCTAACAAAATTGATATCAATAAAATTTATAACTGATTAAAAACCTACATTTATAAATTAATTATTAATATCTCTGATTTTTTTTCAAAAGTAATCAAAATGAATCTTATAAAGATTTTCAGAAACTGTAGGCATATGCTTAAATTTAATTCAAAAAAATGCATTTTGATTTTGTAAATAAAATCATTTATATTTCAGATATAATTTTAAAAAAATGCCAGCATTAATATAAATATATAAATTGATCATAAACTTCCGAAATTATAAACCACAAGTTGCTTTATTATATTAATCCTTATGAAAACTGTTAATTTACAAAATCTAAAATAATATTTAGGTTTAATAAAGAGATAATATATATTGCTTCTCAAAAAAATATTCTAATTTTTAAACTAAATCAACATTTTAAAAATAATCAACTATTTTAAACAATTCAAACTAATTATAATTTTGTGAAACCTAATTTGAAACTTAAAAAGTGTATTTGCCATATCAAAATTTCTTGAAATTATATAAATGTACGACATTATATTAAAAATAAATAGCCTCGTAATATTACCTTCAAAATTTAATAAGAGAATATATGTTATTATTTTAGAAAATATTTTTAATTGTAGCCTACTAAAAATATTAATATATATTTACTACAAATATTTTGTTTTAGAGTGTAAATATAAAGACCTAATAAAACAAAAACTCTTATTTCTTAGAAATTCGTTAAAGTAACAATGTTCATTTTTGTTGACTTTATACGAAAGCAAGATTTCTTTGTTCATTTATAATAATGAATATTTGTTTTTACTAGACGTCTAGGCAAGAGCTTTAATAAGGTTGCATTTACACTCCTTATTGTTGATATCATAAGCTGTCAAGGCAGACATTTAAGACAAACGTAAAAATTGAAGAATTGTATATACGATTTAATTTGTTTTCTGCTGAAAACATCCTACTTTCACTTTTAACGTCAAATGAATGTTATACATTAAAGTGTAGTAGCAATTAGGCTTTTTGTTTCAATGGAAGCGATCATTTTGTAATTAATGTACATTTGTGTGGCAGTAATGAAATTGATAAGAATAGATAATGGCTTAAGGCGGGTGATTTGAATTTAATTGAATTGACTTTGAATCTGGATTAAATTCAGTTCATGGCGACAATTGATCCAATTAATATCGATTGCTGCTTTTGCACAATAGTGGGAAAACAAAAGGTCTTTCTAGCAAAAGGGGTTCGCATCTTTTACTATTATTTACAGCCAGTTTAAACATCAAATACTTAAATCAAATATAGCATGATTTAAATATTGTTTAAATAATGTTTAAATTTGTTTTAATAATGTTATCTCGCAGTAGATTTTTGGTTGAAAACTAGGCCTAGTTCATGCAAATAAATATTATATTGGTCCATATTGATGTAATTTGTTTAGAATTGTTTATATTATATTCGGGAATTTGTCATGTTGATTTTAAAGTGAAACTTTTACATTATGGATTCATTTTTCAAATAGTTTTGGTGTAATTAATAGAATTTATCATTTTGAAACATACTTTTGGAGTGACTGTGTCCTAGTAATTATTAATATTGTCTGAATATAATTAAAATTTTATCCATTTCTATATGAAACTGAGTATTTGGATTTCCCATTGATGAAATATGATTGTTAAAATTTATCTGCAAAGAAAATGGCTAAATTTAAGGATTTTTACATGTATTTCCCAAGTAGGTATTATTATTTTTAAATAAATTCGTTTAATTGTCAAGAGTAGGCCTAAATCTCAGTTTTAAGCCATTAAGACAATGTCTTAAATCTTACCCTTCTTAAATCTCACTCTTCTTAAATCCCAACGTCTTAAGATTTCAAAAATATGAGCATATTTAAAAGGGTAAGTTTTAAAACAAGGTGATTACCAATATGAAAATGTACGTAAATCGTATACAATTAAATAAACTATAGATTTTGATAAGGGCTACTTTAATGAAATTGTATCAAGGTTTCTTCAGTACAATTTTTTTCTAATTTCTATACATGTATCCCCCAAGTAGGTATTATTTTTTAAATAAATTTGTTTAAATGTCAAGAGTAGGCCTAAATCTCCACTAAGACAATGTCTTAATTCTTACTCGTCTTAAATCTCAACGTCTAAAGATTTCTTAAGATTTCAAAAATATATGAGCATTTTTTAATTGTATGTTTCAATATAAAGTGATTATCAATATGAAAATGTAAGCTAATTTTTAAGACAATATCTAATTACCAATAAGATTCGAGGCAATTTTAAAAGTTTGAATAAAAAAGTGATGAAAAATGGCTTAAAATCATCCCATATGACATTACGTGAATTATAATAAATTCCTGGTTTATTTAAAATATCGTACAATTAAAGAAACTTTAGATTTTGATAAGGACTATTTTAATTAAATTACAATGTATATCAAGGTTTCTTCAGTACCATTTTTTTATAATTTCATATACATGTATTCCCCAACTAGGTATAATTTCATTAATAAATTTGATTAATGTAAGATATAGGATTAAATCTCAATTTTTAAACTGTCTTAAATCTTATTCTTAAATCTCAACGTCTTAAGATTTCAGAAATATGAGCATTTTTAAAAAGGTATGTTTTAAAACAAGGTGATTATCAGTATGAAAATGTAAGTAAATCGTAAATAATTAAATAAACTAGATTTTGATATGGGCTACTTTAATGAAATTGTATATCAAGGTTTCTTCAGTAGCATTTTTTATAATTTCTATAAATGTATTTCCCAAGTAGTTATTATTTTTAAATAAATTTGATTAATTTCTGCAGTAGGCCTAAATCTCAGTTTTAAACCACTAAGACAATGTCTTAATTCTTACTCGTTTTAAGTCTCAACGTCTTAAGATTTCTTAAGATTTCAAAAACATGACCATTTTTAAAAGGGTACGTTTCAAAACAAGGTGATTATCAATATGCAAATGTAAGTAAATTTCTAAGACAATATCTAATTCCCAATAAGATTTCGATGGAAACACGAACCTAGCTAATTTCGATAAGCTGCAGCACTTTTATAATTTGGCTTCTTGAACGACATCGTATATTTTGTTATATTTTAGTTGTTGTTGTATTTTTGTTGATGGAAAATTCCATATGGAGTGATGTTAAAATGATAGGAGCTAGAAGCAGCCTTTCGTACGATGACACGTACATGTCGTAGACTAATTTAAAAAGTCAATTTCAGGAGATTACGTCGATCACTTTGAGATTTTCCTATGCCGAAATACGAGTATATCCTCTACGTGATTTTCAGTTTACCCTTAGACAACTTTTCATATTTTTACACAGTCAATCAGGAAAAAAAAAAAAAAAAACAGGATTTTTGCTAGTCATTGAAACAACTTTTTTAATTAATCAGTTATATTTTTTTTTATTTATTTATTATGTTAAGGCAAAATGACGAGTTGGAGAATGATAAGAAATCGGAAATTGAAAATAAATATCGTGAAAATGTATTAAAATATATACGAGAGACTAACTATATTTGATAAAAAATTTAATTGTATTTCCGATCAGGTAAAAATAATATATTTAAAAATAAGACCCTTTTTAAGATGATATTTACAGAACAGTAGTAAGACAATATATAAGATAATTTCAATTTTTTCAGTATACGGCATATTAAGATCTAAGACTAATACAAACATAATCCGGTCTTAAGACACTTTAAGAATAAGACATGATCTCACATTGTGCTAATGTCAATGACCAACAAATTAACATAAAATTCTTAAGAATAAGACACTTAAGTATCTTAGACAAGTATTTTATTGTATCATCTTAAGACTAAGACGTTTCTGTAAATATCAGACATTATATCAGATCAAGTATAAATAATTGTATAAATATGCACTTATGTTTCTTACACAGGTTTTTTATTGTCTCATCTTAAGAATAAGACTAAGACTAATAAACTTTTTGTAAATATCAAGCATCCACATCAGATCAAGTAGATATAATATTCTTAAGATTAAGACACTTATGTTACTTATACATGTATTTTATTGTCTCATATCTTAAGACTAAGACGCTTTTTGTAAATATCAGACATCTATATCAGAACAAGTATAAATAATATTTTTTTAAAAATAATTAGACACTTAAGTGTCTTACACATGTTTTTATTGTCTCATATCTTAAGAATAAGACGCTTTTTGTAAATATCAGACATCGATTTCAGACACTAAAGTGTCTTACACATGTTTTACATCCTCTCATATCTTAAGACTAAGACGTTTCTATAAATATCAGACATTATTTCAGGTCAAGCATAAATAATTGTATAAACACTTAAGTGTCTTACACAGATTTTTTGTTATCTCATCTTAAGAATAAGACTAAGACTAATAAACTTTTTGTAAATATCAAGCATACCGCATCACATATCAAGTAGAAATAATATTTTTAAGAATATGACATTTTCAGATATGATTTGCAGAAGACAATTTGAAGACTAAGACAGTAAAAGTACCAACACCCTTTTAAGTATTCGTTAATTTTTAGTTAAAATAAATGCATTATAATTAAATGTGATTAATGAATTTGTCATTAACCGTCAAGTCAATCTACTGTTAATTAAATGAAAATTAGCATTTCGACTGCAAATATTGTTAATCACATTTTTTGTTTAATATAATTTACCAACTTGTATTTTGGTAATTAATTCCCATACAAATTCGTTTAATTCAGTTATATACGTATATTTTGAACTAAAATATATTAATTTTTAGTAAATGGGGTTGGAGAAATTTGCAGTATTTTTCAACGTCATTCCGACTGTATTTTGAACAGTTTTGTTAAATGAAGCTCTAAGAAATCCCATAAGAGTTTGTAAATAAGATGTTGAACAGCTAAACTGGTCTATTACAATGCTGGAAATAAAAACGTGTCCTAAAAAAGGCAAAATAGAAACGATTTAGTGAAAAAAGAGAGGAATGAACGCCAAATGCATCAAACGTTTTTTACTGTTTTTGTAACTGGAAGCCAAATCTAAATTTTGCACGCTGAGTGAATGGCACTCAGCCAAAGGATTCACATTTAGCACAACTTTTAACTTTCAAACTTAACAAATTTAGAGAAAAAAAACAATTATGAAAAATACAAACATTTTTAGAAAACTAACCAAAAAAAATTTTCATTGCCAAAAAAAGAAACGTTTTAAAAACTTCCGCTGTTAAAACTCTAAATTAAACCATCTCAAAAGTTGTAAAAAAATACACTTGACAACAACAGATACATTTATTTATATTTAAGTTGATTTATGTTAAAAATTTAAACAAAAGTCTATGCTAGATATTCAGATCAGGCATGTTATAGGCCAAAATAAGGATTACATAAGACATCCAGGCTTGTATTACAGAAAAAAATATTTCAAATCAATATGTTCACAAATTATATCATAAAATAATTAAAACAAGCAATGTAGATGTTGTGCGGAAATTGAAGATTTAGCTCAGAAACAGAAGATACTATTGAGAAATTGAATATTTTGTTCAGAAATTGAAGATTATGCTCAGAAACTGAAAATCCTGATCGGAAATTGAAGATTATGCTCAGAAACTGAAAATTTAACTCATAAACAGAAGATACAATTGAGATATTGAATATCTTGTTCAGAAATTAAAGATTATGCTCAGAAACTGAAAATCCTGATCGGAAATTGAAGATTATGCTCAGAAACTGAAGATATTATTGAGAAATTGAATATATTTTTCAGAAATGTAAAATCCTGTTCGAAAACTGAAGATTATGCCTAGAAGCTGAAGATTTAGCTCAGAAACTAAAGATTTAGCTCAGAAACTGAAGATACTATTGAGAAAAAGCATATTTTGTTCCGAAATTAAAAATCCTCCACAGAAATTAAATATTCTGATCAGAAATTGAATATCCAATCGAGGAATTGAAAATCCTGTTCAGAAATTGAAGATTATGCTCAGAAACTGAAGATACTATTGAGAAATTGAATATATTGTTCAGAAATTGAAAATCCTTCACAGATAATAAAGATTCTGATCAGAAAGTGAAGATTCTATCGATGAATTGAAGAGTCTGTTCAGAAATTAAAGATTTATCTCAGAAACTGACGATCTAATTGAGAAATTGAATATTTTGTTGATAAATTGAAAATCCTGTTCAGAAATTGAATTAAAATCAAAGATGTTTACATAAGAAGTCCATAATTTCCTCACAGACAGGTCACGTGTCAAAATTCAGATAAAAAAATTTCAAACATTGATTTTTGCATCATTTCTACAGGTTATAAGTTAGATTTTCTATGGTGTACATGTATTAAATATTGCTATTATAAATGTTTTACATATTTCCATAAACAAGAACCAGCATTTGAAAAAAAACAACAACTTGGCTTTCCTTATTTGTGAATCTTATGTTTGTGACATGGCACTTCTGTCCAAGAATAAGAATAAGAAAATAATAACATTTGTATGGCATATCCTGAGAGAAAAAAGCGTTAGACCTCTGAGGTGGTGTCAAAAATATTGAACTTGGATAAGACCCTAGCTGTCATCTTTTTTGCCTGGCTTAACATTTGAGTTCATATAAAGAGACGTGCCAAAAAGAAGTGAGTTAAGAAAGACGGCCATCTTGTGTCATATCCATGCCTTGCTTAAGATTCAATAAAGGCAATCTCATAAGACGATGCTTCTTTTATACATTTGGGCCAGGGAAAGAAAATATCCAGCGTGATAGCTGAGGTGCCATTTGCAATCCATGAGGATCAAAACAGTCAGGCCGAGGTCAATCTGGATAAAAGTTAAAATGGACACGAAACATATCACGACAGAGATAGTAAACACTTTGTCAAACTCCGTGCCAACCAACAAATGTACTTGGCTTTATGACCACGGACAAAAAAAAAATAGACACGTTGGAGATGTAAGACAATCTATAAGACGTGAGAAGATGACACCGAAAGAAAAAACAAGTACAAAAAAAAAACAGACTTTTACAGGTCAAGGAAGCGGTTGAAATAACGTATATGGGGATGGCGTTGAGAAATTTTGCTATCAAAATTTAGTAGCCAACAACATTTTATCCAAATACAGAAAACACTGTTTCTTACACGGGTATTCAGAAATTAAAAATCCTGTTCGGAATTTGAAGATAGTTATGCTCAGAAACAGAAGATTTAGCTCAAAAACTGAAGATTTTATTGAGAAATTAAATATATTTTGTTCAGAAATTGAAAATCCTATCGAGCAATTGAAAATCCTATTCAGAAATTAAAAATCCTGCTCAGAAATTGAAGACTTAGTTCAGAAACTGAAGATCCTATACAGAAATTAAAAATCCTGTTCGGAATTTGAAGATAGTTATGCTCAGAAACAGAAGATTTAGCTCAAAAACTGAAGATCCTATTGAGAAATCGAATATTTTGTTCAGAAATTGAAAATCCTTCACAAAAACTGAACATTATGCTCAGAAACTTAAGATCCTATCGAAAAATTGAAGATCCTATTCAGAAATTAAAAATCCTGTTCAGAAATTGAAGACTTAGTTTTGAAACTGAAGATCCTATTGAGAAATTGTATATTTTGTTCAGAAATTGAAAATTCTTCACAGAAGCTGAAGATTATCCTCAGAAACTTAAGATTCCGATCAGAAAGTAAAGATTCTGATAAAAAATTGAAGATTCTGTTCATAAATTGAAGATCCTATTTAAAAATTGAAAATCCTGTTCAGAAATTGACGATTTAGCTAGAAACCAACAACAAAATCCAACAACATTTTATCCAACTACAGGAAATACTGTTTCTTACCCGGATGGAAAAATTATATATGGCCATATAATGCATGTATGTATTTATAGGGCATACATGGATCCAAGTATGGCTATATCTGAAAACACCCATATATAAAGTAATTGGATATGGTCATACCTGACTCCATATACATGTACCGCCGCCATACCTAGAATTGTCCATATATAACTTAATTAGGTATATCCAGACCTGTTCCCACATATCGCCATATCAAAAAATTTCCATGATTTATATGGATTTGGCCAATCAAGCCTCCATATATGGTCCTATTTGTTTCAATATATGGCTAAATGTGGCATGATACTCGACTAAATTTAGTCGAGTTAAAGTACTCGAGTTAAGGTATCCTAACATGCTTTAGTCGAAGACACTTTTGTCAAATGTCTGAAGATACTTTTAACGAGTGTCTTCTTCTAAGAATAAGACTGATCAGTTCGTCTGAAAGTCTTACAAAAAGTGTCTTAGTATTATTTTTTAAGAAGATGCATTATAGCGCCTTATTTCGTGGACTGTTTTTAACATCTTAAAAACGCGTATAAAAGATGTCTAAATCTACCAAAATATTAAAAAAGTATTTTAATAAATATTTTTTTCCAATCTTCAAAATTCTATAATGTCGATATATTTGGATTGATAGACATAAAGAAAGTGCTGCATCTTAAACCTAATCTTAAAGAAGCGTCATTTGAATTTCTTCGTGTAAATTCAAACTATTTTCCGCATGACTTAGGCTTAGTTTCTAAGAAACGTGTCAAAAAATTTTCGATATGACATTTTGAAAAACAAGATTTAGTAAAGATGCAAGAAAAGCGTTTTTCAAGTAGCCAATAGTGACGTTTACTAAGAACCCAGGAAAACGTAAGTCAATGCATTTTTCATTTCCTTAAGATATATGCCAACAATTGGGAGAATTCTTAGCTCAATGTCAGAATGTAACAGTTGATACAGTAATGAAAATCAAAAGACGTTTTACCCTTTTTAACGTCTTCGTACCTAAGGTTGACATCAGTAGGCCTAGCTACCAATAGCACAGCATTTAGTGCTTACTTTAAACAGCCTAGTACCAAAAAGTGCTATTTCCATCGAAATTCGGCAGCATCAGGAGCAAAAAGATAGAAAAATAGGAAGAGGAAAAGCAAAGAATATAAAAAAAAAAAACAGCAAACTCAGCATTTTTGGATAACGTTTGGCAAAGAACAATGAACCCAAGAAACGCTGCTGGCGAGTCAATTTCTCTTCATTATACCACATGCTGAACACTGCATTGCCAAACCATCTTATAATAGAAAAAAATGGACCACTGCATGTACGGGGTGTCCATGGTGTCTGATGGTACACAATTTCATAAGATATTTACAGAAGTCACAGCTGGGAAGACTGTACAATACTTTTATAAGAATGCTTCCTTTTTGGTTTTATAGGGGAGTGGAGCACATTTAAACATTTTTTAAAAAATATTTTTTCCAGCTGTTTAATTGGTTTTTTTTTTTAATTTCCAACACTATAGTTGGTTAGTTTATGTTTTTATCTTTATTCCCAAATTCTTTACAAGAATCTTAATTGAATTGTTACAGTGTTTTGAAATTTTATTGAAAATTGTTCAAATCTGACCCATTGAAGGTGCAGGGCAGATTTGAACAGTTACACTTATTTTAATTAAAAACAGACAAATAAATACCTTAACATATTTCAACACATTGTTTATTGAAATATGTCTATTTAGCAAAATTTAACTATTTTAACGTACTTCGTATTTGTCTAGCTTATACAACCAAAGCTTTTTTTTGGCTTTTTGTACAATCGTACCATATAGTAAGGCTATTATAAAAAAGAGGCATGATCACTACATTATACATGTACACATTCGAACATATTTAAACTATTTGAATGTTTAATTTATGCATAACTAAATTAAAACAAATATAAATAGCCAATTGGCATATTGAAATGTGTCAAAGTCATGCTGTTTAAAAGTGCCCCACAATGCATCACGAGGCTGAGTGCTTTCAATGACCATGAGGAAGTGTAATATCTTAAGAGGGGTGCATACCAGAATAAGCCTTTATTTCAAAATTATTTTTTTTATTTAATTTTGGAAACTGATAGGAGCAAATGAAATGTAGTAGGACTATATCATAAATAATCTATTATTTGTTTAAATTTTGGGTTTAAATATATGTATATTACGTTTCATGGAAATATGTCAGTAAAGTTTACCAGACCCTCTACAATTATAAACTTTTTCGAAGCGTAATATACATATATTTATATAAAAAAATTAAACAAGTAATAAAATATTTATAGTGATAGTGAATAGAATATTTATGCTAGGTTCTACTACACTTCGCTTGTTCCTATCAGTTTCCAAAATTAAATAAAAAAATAATTTCGAATAAAAGGCTTATTCTGGTATGCAAACCCTCTTAAATGCTGCCCAATCCATAAAATAGGTCATGCAAAGGACTAAATATAGGTAACATTTGTAACCAATCCTTGTTAGAAATAGACCCCTGTAAAATATTGCGAACTTCATATTGAAATACTTCTGGTGCAGATTTTTGTAATATATTTATTGGAATTACTGTTTATTAGACTGTATAATATAGTGTAATATATCAATTGGTGTATAGTGTCCATAGGCGTTTAGATCTTTAGACCTTGTAAGACTACGTTTAGAAGAAATGTCAAATATCTTAGCAGAAAAAGATGATTTGGCCTTGGCATGAAATTTTTTTACAATTCAATAATTTATATAAGTGGAAAGATTGATTGATGGTGAATTATTCATCAATTTTCAAAATAAAGCGTTTTTAGTATGCTTTTAAGAAACCCTTTTTTTTTTGCTACTTTCCTATCAGATTGTTTTTCTATTTCAACATTTAGCTCCACTAAAAATAACTTTTCCTTCGATGTTTTTAATTTTCTGTAAAAAACGTATAAAGTGATCCTTATTGAGTTTTTTGTTGCAGAAACAAATTGTGTTTTTGCCGTTTTGCTTTTTTGAGGATATTAAAATATGAGCTCTCGTTTTTGCATGATTTCTAAAGAAGGCCAAACTTAAAGAGACGATGAAATTGCGTTTCCATATAATAATTATTATATTTCGAGTTTCACTCTAGCAATATCAAGAATTTCAGAAAAACAGGAATCACATTAGTTATCATAGTCCATGAAGAGAAATATATTGTCGAATAAACAATGATCTTAACATTTTACCGTTGAAATAAAGTAAGAAAAAATCTTAACAAAACATCGTAAATTATCAAAGATCCTTTATACGTGTATTTGAACAAAAAAAACGCATCTTATATAAAAAATTACATATTCTTCCAATTTACAAAACACTATTGTTATATACGTGGATAATTTATCTACTTATTCATATAGAAGCATATTTTATATTTAATTCGCATTGCATAAGCTTACACCGAATTGTAAATACAAAAGGTAAAGTTAGTTGTAGCCTATACTAAGCAACGTAAAATCACGTGCACAGCAGGCTCTCGATATAACGAACTGTTCGGCTGATCCCTTCCTAATCCCAAAATACTAACTGACTGTTTATAACAAACGGTAATTTGATGTTTTAGGTCATAGATAATAAAATCCTGTTGTGTCACAAGATTTCAATTTTCTTTTGATTGTAAGTATTGGTTTTGAAAATAAATATCTCAAAACATTCGATAGATCGTTATAATGAACGAATATATCATCCCATATAGGAAATGAAGATAGGAATTGATATGAAAATAATTGTTAGATAATTATTAAACATGAAAATTGCAAGTTTATCTTTCAAGCTGCCTCTGGAAGCAAGCAATCACTGCTAGCATCAGTGCAATGTAAGAAAAACTGATAATGGCAATTGATTTTAGCAGAATGCAACATTTTAAGAGCAAATATAATTAAAGAAATGTAATAAATATTAAAAAATGGTTAAATTAAAGGCAAGCTGCCCCTAAAATGTGCAATCACTGCTAACATCCGTGCAATACAGAGAAAACTGATAAAGTCTAAGTGATTTTAGATAAACATGCAAATTGTTATAAATAAAAGTTAGCAAGATTCCACAGAAAACAGTTAATAAACTGAAATGCATGTTTTAGAGCAAATGAAAGTAAAGAAGTATAATAAAAAGCAATAAATAGTAAAATAAAATACATGCAGCCCCTTAAAATGCGCAATCACTGTTAACATCATTGCAATGCAGGGAAAACTTATTTTCAATATATAAATGAGGTATTTTGTAAATAAAATCTAGCACAATGTATTTTAACATCTAAATAAGTCTCCTCAGACCCTTGCAAGACACGTACGTGTGACCTGTCACAATTGTAAATATAAGTTTGCTATCGATCCTTATTAGTATCACATTTCGTGAGGTGTATTTGTTAGAAACTCGTTTCTATAAGTCTATATAGGTGTTATTTTCAGGTTTTGAAGGCATAAAAAGCTGGGAGTTATAATCTTATTCCTCCCCTATTCTCCCCCCCCCCCCATCCCAATTCCTATATACCCCCCAAATGTAATCCCAGAGAACTTCAGAGCCCTCTATGTGGAACACTGGTATTATTGTTGACAGAAATGGTGGACGTGCCCCATATGGAGTGTTCCCAGTGAAATAAAACTTAATCCTCTCGGTTACGAACAACGACAAGGTGTCAGAAAAGTAAAAGAAAATGTCAAAAGTGGATTTTGCTTTTGTTGAAAACGTGATTGGAAACGCAAAACTAGAGCGGCTTAAACATTTTCACACAAAATGTTTGAAAAGGAAAAGAAAATATGGCAATTGTTATTTGTGGGAATTTTTAATGAAGACAAAAAGAATTGAAATATCTAGACATTTCCTACTTTTATATATTATTTATAAGAATTGCATATCAGCATCTATTGTTCATAGCGAAAATGGTGAAATTGTATTCATGGCAACCGAAATCCCAGATAAACATAAAAAGGAAATATAATTAAAGAGTAGGATTTACAGCTTTTATCCTTTGCAATGTTTGGCCTAAAATGTAAACTTGTTTAATCCAGGTTGGAATAATCCACAAAAACGATTTGTTTATATCAACACCGACAAGAACTTTTTTTTTTAAATAATATTCTCATTTAATTAAAAAATTAGGCAAAATTTCTTGAATTTTTTTAAATTAACATACTTACAATTTTAGACATAAGAATTGTTTTAATACTGAAATTAATTACGTGACATTGCAAGATATAATTTGTGATTAAAAAAATGTGTGTTATGCTTAAACCCTTTGTTTATCAATTAAATATTTAACGCAGGCCACACAACATATAAAAATGTAATTTTAATAAATTTTGACTGCTGAATACGAAAAACGTTAGTCAATATTTTTAAATATCGACTAATAAAAAATGTTATTATGTTTAACTGGATAAAATTTTATCCAATGTGTTTATCCAAAATGTTATTATGTTTAACTGGATAAAATTTTATCCAATGTGACTAACAAATCATTTGGTAATTAAAATTGGGTTGTTTATTTAATCCAACTTGATAACTACAGTAGAATTCGCTTATAACGATATTAAAGCGACAAGTATTCAGATCGTTATATCCGATTTGGGTAGCATTTGGATTTATGAAAAATAAAACATACTTAATTGCAATAAATTATATCGTGTACACAGAAATACAAGTTTACAATTGATTTTCGTGTATTTAGTAAATGTTTTGAATGAAAAAAATTCGTACAGAATAGTAATTAATTAAGAGGTTTTGTATATTTCTGGAAATTAAGGAGAAATTATTGTTTTATAAAATGTGTAACTGCTGGAAAAAGTATAAATCTTGTTTGTCAATTTTCATAAAACAGTTTAATAATAATAAAGAATAATGTTAAAGTTTGGAGTGTTATTTTACTTTAAACTTCAAAATTCAAATAAATATCAGTAGTGAAATATAAAAATATAATTACTGGTTTTGAACTAAAAAGTTGTTAAGAGACGATCTCAAAGTAAACTTCTACAAAGTAAATATCCAATATTCAATAAAAATACGTCCGGAATTTCATTAAAATAAACCCTAACATCACTATAAAAATAAAGTAATTGCACATGTGAGAAATCAAATAAAAAGCCCCATTAATTTGGGAAATTTTAGTAAATTCGAGTGCAGAAATTGTCAGAAATTTCAATAAATCCACGAATTACCAAAATCAGCACTCTTTAAAACAGATCTTATATAAATTGTAATAACTTGGTCTAACTTTCTCATGGTCTATAAAAATACAAAGTTGAATTGACAGCCAGACCAACAACAACGTTTTTTTCCCAATTCACTTGATATAAAATAGAAATGTCGAGTCTCATTAAATGCTTTTTTTTCTTGTTTTTTACATGTACATGTAATGTTGTTTTCATCTTCAATGACCTGCCCATAATTATTTGTTTCACTCGTTAATTGATGTTTTAATTAATTCTGCTTCCCGTTCATTTCCTGTTAGGAGAAGATTGTTTTGTCATGCTGATTTAATTTGTGAAATACGACGGAAAAGGTTTAAACTCAACCCTAATAAAACGTAACAGCTAATTCATTTCCGAATACAAATGGTAATCGAAAAGAAATTAAAATACTTTCTTTTGCTATTGTTATCGGTAGAAAACTTGAAAATACATAAAAAAAAGTAAATTACACTTCCGGGAAAATGGCAAATGTCGTTGCTAAAACTAGTTTCAAACATTTTTACCGGAAATAACAAAAAAGAGGACATTATTACAAGTGATGTCACAGTTTTTATAAACTAGTATAGAAATAATTGAAACAATTGTTGTACTATTTTTGTTGTTTCCAATTTGGAAATTTTTTTGGTTTAATATTGAAAATGTTTTGTTTCATCGTTTAGATTTGCGAAACATTTGTTACAAACTGTTAAACGTAATTATGGTATGAATAATTAAACTGATTAATGTTTCATTGTTATTCCAATATGTGAAATAAAATTTTATTTCATGAAACTAGTTTAAATGTGCCAAACTTTTTCGATTGTAGTCTCATTTTTTATTTGAAAGCCTTAAAATTTTGGTATGAAATTTCACAGAATATGAATAAAATTTCCTTGTAAATTTCGTAGCCACAGTTTGAATATAAAGTACTAAACTAATACATTAATTACCCTATGCTATATTTAATAAGCCTATAATGAAGAATTTGCTTCATGTAAAATTCGGTTTATTCCTGAAGGTAGGCAATTAAACCATAGAGGAAATTTTGCTAAAAATTTTTAAACCACCTTCTTATATAAATTTAAATCAGTGATGTATATATTCTTAAATTTACATAATTTTCATTTCTACTTATAGCTTTTTTAACTACTTTCAGACACTACTTTTGTAATTCAAGAGAAATTCCATGAAAAAAAAAATACATTCCGGATAATCGGTATTAAGCCACTGACCCGCTTATCCGAAACGTACAATATTTCAAGTTGTTTTTGTAAGATTTCGCCCTATTAAAAACACCCCAAAATAACAAAAATCCTTTGAAATTCCTGTAGATCTAACAATAATTGTCAACAGTTCATTTTTCCGGTTCATTTTAAGTGTATTTTTGAAACAAGAAAAGGGGAAGAAAAGGTGATTTGAGAAGAAGTGTTGGAAAGAAGTTGATTCAGGCAAGCGAAATAGAATAGGTTATAAAATGACCACTTCAATAATAAGGAAAAAGTGCAGTGACCAAACATATCACAGGTCAAATATGGGGTTGAGAGAATGGAAAAAAAGCAGTTTTTTTTTGTCCTTTCTCAAACAATGGGATGGGAAAAAAAATAATAAAAGGCAATGTGATCAACTCCATTTCCCAACCATGTTGTTAAAATCCAGAAAAATATTCCCCTGGAGACTCTTGTGGAGGGTTTGGTCATCCATGGGTCAATATGTGGTCTGTTATACTGCCTGGGGGCATTCGATGTCAGTCTCAGAAAATGACAATTTTACATCACTTCTTTCTTGGGAAAAAAAATTGGATAACAGTACGATTTTGCCTGATTCAAATGTATAAGAATAACTGATTTATAGGATTCAAAATATCTTAAAAATCAGTAAATGTCAGGGATAATGATAAACCACTATTTAGAGCATATAAATTCAATTTCTAGTAGGATGGATAAATTGTTTAAAATTAGTTAGATGAAAAACAATTAATTTGAGTAATTAATGGACGACTGGAGATTGATTTTTATTCAAAATTATCTCATAATTCACAAATTGTATTTAATTAGAAATATGTTAAAATTTCGTTTGTTTTCTGGGAAATTGCTTTACTTTGAAATCCATTTTGTTATCAAAGGTATCTCAGCAATCTAATACAACTAGAATCAAAAAAATACTAAATAATGTGTTTTTACTTTAATGAAAGTGTAAATAATTTAGATGTAATATGCAATATATTAGCATAAATTTACACTGCAAATCAAAACATCTTAAATTAAGATATCCAAGAAATAAGATGCATGTTTATTTAATCACTTTTTTAATTACCATTAGCTACATTTTAGAAAATAGATATTCAAAAACGAAATGCAAAAGATGGATCTTAATTTAAGTAAAATATACATAATAGCTTCTTCAGTTTGTAAGATGTTTGCATTTGCAGTAATAAAAACATAGGTTATCTTAAATTTAAATTTAAAATATTTATTTCTTGATCATATTCACTATAAATACAAGCACATCATCAAATGTAGTGTAATTTTAAAAACAGTTTCGACAAAAACGTCCTGAATTTATAATTCAAAGGCTTAAAATTTAATTTATCAAATAAAATGCATGTCAAAATAATGCAATAATTTTCACATCTATTTCTATCTTATGTTATCCTACTTAGAAACTCGTTGAGAGAAACAAAAGCCTGAATTAAGACGTTTTCAGCAAATTCAAGCTTTTTTTTAAAAATGTCTAAATGAACCAGCAGAGGTGTGTTAGTTAAATTATCCGTAAAGCCAAAATGAGGGCTAATTATGAAAGATTTAAGGTAATTTTGCAGAAAGAACCAAACAACGAATCTTTATAATCACATGATCTTAGGTTTCAATGTTTTTCGTCTATTTCTTGTTTTGTTTGGAAAGAGGATTAGCCTCTCAGTATAACGAACCGCTCAAGATAACGAATGGTTCGGCCGGTCCCTTTAACTATCCCACAATGCTCAATAAATATTTTTATAAACATACATTATATATTTTAAATATAAATTTAATTGGCTGAACGTAAAATTCGATTTACCCCTGAAGGTATGCAAACCATGCATACTCTAAAGCATTGCAGGGAAGCCAATATTTTTATTTTTAAGCACCTTAAGCCAGCCAATGGGAGCGAAAATAATATGTAAAAACAAACCTCTCCGTATAACGAACGAATACCCCATCACCTTGGCGTTCGTTATATCGAGAACCGACTATTTGCTTTAAATATAAACTTAATTGGTTTCAAGTAAAATTCGGTTTACCCCTGAAGGTAGGCAAACCTTACATACTCTTTAGCATTTTATTTGCTGAACCCAATTCCGCCTAGAAGCGAAAAAATGTGTAAAAACAGATTTCTTCATATAAGGAACGTTAGATATAACGAACAAGTATCCCATCCCCTTAGCGTTTGTTAGATCAAGAAACGACTATGTGCTTTAAATATAAACTTAATTGGCTTTTTGTAAAATTACATACTCTTAAGCATTGCAAGGAAGCCAATACTTTATTTTAGGAGCGAAAAAAATGTGTAAAAATCAGAAACCTCAACCAACAATTAATTGTCTCATCCCGTTGGAGTTCGCTATATCTAGATCCGATTTATTATGTATTAAATATAAATTTAATTTCCATAATGTAAAATTAGGTTTACCCCTGAAGGTAGGCAAACCATACATACTCTTATGCATTGCAGAGAAGTCAATATATTATTTTCTAAGCCCCTTAGTTTAGCAGACTATGAGCAAACAAATGTGTAAACCTGACTTCTCAAACAACAATCAACAATTGTCTAATTCTCTTGGAGTTCGCTATATCAAGAGCTGGTAAAATTCAGGCAAATGTTACCAAAATCGAAATAAAAACAGGAATTGTACCTTTCTGGCAGGAATTTTCAGCAATTGCATCTATTTCGATGTGTACAGTGTACAGGAAAGGATTGAATGGTAAAAGTTTAGCAATATAAATCCATTCTGAGAACCCTAAAAGAGTGCAATCCCTCAGATCGTTTAGTCTCCACTTAGGTTTTTTTTTTGCTCTCTAAGAATGTGCAAAACGTTTTGAGAACAATATGAAATAGGAAATGGTCTTTATTTGATGTGTGAGGAGTAAGAGTACAGATGGTGCCTCCTAAAACTCGTGTTGTATATATATATAAGAAAGGGACGAAGAAGAGAAAGTTATAACCAGTAAAATCAATGGCATTATTGGAGGGAGTTTGCCACGAAATAAGAGGAAAGCTGCTGGGTATACTTATTTCACGTACGATTTACCGACTAAATAAAACGGCAACAAAAGAGATTTCACACCTAAGAAAACAGCGAATGAAGGGCAAAAAAAATGTCATTTCTTTCTTTCTTTCGATACATTGTACGCGGGATATAGAAGAAGCCAGTTTTCCCATCCGCTGAAGATTATGTTTACAATTTTTATTACAACAGGATCAATCTTTTAGTTACTGGTCAGAGTCAGACCCAACTAACAATGAAATACAGAGAAGATTACCTATGTCCTATAGGAGCTTGGCATCGGCTTACGGGAGATGCTCACGGGGACCAACAAATGACTTCTACGGGTCTAACTTCTATTAGGAATGTCTTCGGAGACATAATGGATTATTATATCAAGGTGTCCATTCCTCCCATCCCAGTATCATCAGAAGTAAAGCCACGCAGGGAAAAAAAAAATGTGATCAGTTCAGAAAATAATCAGCTCAGTCTGACAAATCCATCCATCACACACTCTGACGTCATCATTTTCGATGGATTTGTCATCGGACATAAACTCAGCGATGACTTATTTGCTCCCGCTCAATGCGGTGTTGGCCTATAGCAATTTCGGATGGTAGATTCATTATTATTACCATTTTAATGGACTTTCGTGGAAATGACAGCTCTCTTATTTATCAATAGCTCGTGAACTAATTTGCGCGATGGATAAACGCATCATAGCAGATTTGGCTTCGTTGGCTATTTAAATGCGGTGCGTAAGTAGCAGCGCCATCTATGATGCATTGCACGAAAGTTCTATGATATGGAACCCAGATGATAAAAAACATACATATTGATAGCTCTCTTATTTGTCAATAGCTCGTGAACTAATTTGCGCGATGGATAAACGCATCATAGTTGATTTGGCTTCGCTAGCTATTTAAATGTGGTACCTAAGTAGAAGCGCCATCTATGATGCTTTGCGCGAAAGTTCTATGATATGGAACCCAGGTGATAAAAAACATATGTCGATAGCTCTCTTAGTTATCAATAGCTCGTGAACAAATTTGCACGATGGATAAACCCATCATAACTGATTTGGCTTTGTTAGCTATTTAAATGTGGTACGCAAGTAGCAGCGCCATCTATGATGCTTTGCGCGAAAGTTCTATGATAGGGAACCCAGGTGATAAAAAAAACATACATATCGATAGCTCTCTTATTTATCAATAGTTCGTGAACTACGCCATCTACGATGCATTGCGCAAAAGTTAAATATGGGGCGTAAGTAGCAGCGCCATTTACGATGCATTGCGCAAAAGTTAAATATGGGGCGTAAATAGCAGCGCCATCTATGATGCATTGCGCAAAAGTTAAATATGGGGCGTAAGTAGCAGCGCCATCTACAATGCATTGCGCAAAAGATAAATATGGGGCGTAAATAGCAGCGCCATCTATGATGCATTGCGCAAAAGTTGAATATGGGGCGTAAGTAGTAGCGCCATTTACGATGCATTGCGCAAAAGTTAAATACGGGGCGTAAATAGCAGCGCCATCTATGATGCATTGCGCAAAAGTTAAATATGGGGCGTAAGTAGCAGCGCCATCTATGATGCATTGCGCAAAAGTTAAATACGGGGCGTAAGTAGCAGCGCCATCTACGATGCATTGCGCGAAAGTTCTATGATAGGGATTTCAATATCGGAATGTTAAGATGATGAGGAAATTGAATCTAACACGAGGCTCCTCGATGAATATCGTCAAATGTGAATATGGGTCAAAGCTCCTGAGGATTCTGATTTTGGGGAAAAAACACTCATCCATGTGATAAAAATCATACATATCGATAAGAGGTTTTTTTCCTTTGATCGAGGTGTTTTGCCTGGTTAATTTGCATATTAGTTTTCGTGCAATAAAATGTATTGACTTTGGGATTAGAAGTGTATAGTTAAAATGTACACGAAAATAAATTCGCATTTTCTTAGATCATGCATCACTAAGAAGACATGCAAAAAGGTAAGCCCAGGTTAGTAAACATATTCTCAAAATGCAAAAAACATGGTGCCACATGTACGATAATGCATTTAATGTGACCTAATAAGTCACAAAGCGGGCTAGTGAAGAAGTGGTGCCTGTAATTTAATCTGGATCTTGGAACCAAAATTTGATGTGGATGGTTCCTTAGACTTATCTAAATGAATAGTCCATTGTACTAATGGAGAGGTACGTACCTGCGTATTACTTCCCATACAGTAATTTGTAACATGGGCAAAGATCCAGTTTTACCCTTCTTATCTCTAATGTTTCAGCTTTAAGTTTATGAATGTCCCCTGACTTGCCTACATTTCATTGGCCACTGAGGACACGTGACCTAGAATGCAGCTAAAGGAGTGAAAGTAGGCTATGTTTCGGTAGACTAGTCGTATATCATGAGAAAACAAGGGCAGATAAAATGAAAGTGGCAACAAGGCAGCTTCATTTTTTTAGGATGGATTAATCCCCGAGGAGAAGATGTCCTACGAGATGTTAGTACAGTGTAGAGGGAAAAAAGGGCATGACGTCTAGTACTAAAGTACTAGTCTCAAAAACTCAACTGCTCGCTCGGCATCATTTGGCTGATTTATTTATAAATGCAAACGTTTTACTTCATGTTTTTTTTTTTTCCACGCTTCGGTAATTGTTCAACGCTTTATAAGATAGAAATGTGTGTAAAATGAGACGCGAATACCTAATTTATGAACATGATGAAAAACTGCAAACAATTATTTATGGAAAGCAGCTTCAGGAAATAAAAAAAGGAAAAAAAATCAATATGTTCGTCGTTATCGATATCGGGTAAATGTTTCACATTATATAAAGGACAAAATATGGAAAGTACCGTTAGTTAACACATACGGTGGATACAATTGGTAGTATTAATTTGCCAATTTAAGTATTTTTGTTAATAAATAATAATTTAAACCTAAATATATCACTTGATATCCATGTTATTATTGGGCTTATTTTGGAAAAGGTAATTGTCTTGGAAAGTTATGGAAAGTTAGTATCTTATCTGGGGTATCTTAAGTTTCTAAATAAAATGTTATTTCTAATTCCATCCACTCCTTTTTATGACCATCTTAAAATTGCTAAAAAAATTAATAACAGAATACACAAATTCAAACTAAACAAAAAAATATAACAGCAATGAGACCATCTAATCATTCTTTTGATAACAGGTAATAATATATTTTTTATAAAACTGGCTTACCCTTACAAAAAATTATCAGCTATTTTTGTAAGCTAGTATATTAGAACCTCCATTTTATGAACTAACTGGGGCCAGAGGTCGTTCATAAAATTCAAAAATTAGAAAATTAATATTAAAAACAGGAAACATCAAATCCCATATAATAACATTGTATTTATTGTATTTAATTACATTTATTTATTGTATTTATTGTATTTAATTACATTTATTTATTGTATTTATTGTATTTAATTGCATTTATTTATTGTATTTATTGTATTTAATTACATTTATTTATCGTATTTAAATACATGTATTTATTATATTTAATTACATGTATTTATTGTATTTGATTACAAGTACTTATTGTATTTAATTAATTTTTTCAAGGTTGAGTGCTGAGCCATTCAAAAAACGCAATTTGTGTTCGACATGAGCCACGTGCTGATGAGTTCATAAAATAGAGGGTTCATATATAAGAGGTTCTTAAAATGGAGGTGCCACTGTAATCATAAAGCATAAGATATATTAGAAATGAACTAAGAGCAAAGATTTAACAACATTGTGAAAACCAAAATTTGAGATTTGAAATACATTTATTTGTGATCAAATTCAATAAAAACCTTAATAGTTTTTAAATATTAAAACATTAGGATTTAAAACCGTACCCATTATGGCGAAAGAACCAGTAAATAAATAATAAACAACTGCATTTTTTTCAGATTTGTACTTGTGTGCATGAACAAATATTACCAGTCATAATTTGAAATTAAAAAATATGGTTAAATAAATTAAATTCCTAATTTCTGCTTTATATTTCGTGGCATTGTTCAATATTTAAGTTTGATTTAAAAAACAATTAAGACTGAATATCTGAACTGAAATTGTTTTGAATCTGGACCAATCCAAGTAAATTTCATTATAAAAACGACCAGTTTGAGTCTTAAAATAAGCATTTACATAAACTATATTTTAACCAAAATGTACAAGAATAAAATGAAACTATTTTCAAGAGTGCAATGATCTAAAATTTGAAAAAGTAATCCAAACTTGAGACATATAATGTACATGTATAATATGAAAGATTCAAAACAATTTCCCTGTTTTTTCTGTTGGATTATTTCGTTATCTGAAATAGAGAAAATGTATGGCCTCTAGCTACATGAATATAGGTTTAAAACCGACAAACCGAAACGAACCAACAATAAACCTTTGATGAAATTTTCTTATAATGGCTACATTTTCCCTTTTTTCAGTTTTTTTCACAGAGTAAATTATGAGAAAAGGAAATGGTGAAGCAAAAAGAGGAAGAAAATCTGTAACAAGAAAATGGTCATATAGTACACAAATACCACTTTAAAGTTATACAGGAATCCCTTGCAAACAAAAAAATATATATATATAAAAGAAAAAGTAGTTTAAGTTTTTTCATTATTATTTACGTTAATGTGAAAAGAATATTTGACATTAAACTGGAAAGAATATCGGAATTAATATCGAGATATTATTATTAAGAAAACAACATGAAAATTGTTGATGTAATTTAACTTTATATGTCATGGGACAAAAATGATGCCCTATATACGTCAAATGGTAAAGTAGGTCGGTAATGTCAAAATGAAAATGATAATGTCTTCTGGGAAATTACAGAGAAGAATGTGTAAATTCCTTCGGGTATAAGTACAAGAAACAGAATTGATTCATCAATTCCTCATGTAATAGGAAACGAGTGAAATTTCACTTAGGTTACATGTATTGGTCTAAAGGAGACCAATGGATATATGGACCTTAACCTTATCCAAAATATTATAAATTTAATGGATTTTAGAGAAGAACATAGAATTAAAATATATCTTATTAGTTTAGTTATAAAAATGGTTGATAATAATTACCAAGGTATTCTGAACAATTTATTTCTCGAATTTTACATGTAGCAAATTAAATTTATATTTAAAGCACATAGTCGTTTCTTGATATAACGAACGCTAAGAAGATGAAATAGTCGTTCGTTATATCTAGCGTTCCTTATATGGAGAGGTCTAGCTATTTTACACATTTTTTAGCAAATAAAATATTGGCTTCCCTGCTATGGTTTAGAGTATGTATGGTTTGCCTACCTTCAGGGGTAAACCGAATTTTACATGAAGTCAATTAAGTTTATATTTAAAGCACATAGTCGTTTCTTGATATAACAAACGCTAAGGGGATGAAATAGTCGTTCGTTATATATAGCGTTCCTTATATGGAGAGGTCTATTTTACACATTTTTTAGCAAATAAAATATTGGCTTCCCTGCTATGGTTTAGAGTATGTATGGTTTGCCTACCTTCAGGGGTAAACCTAAT
>JAQGCC010000986.1:0-27959 GCA_034698905.1 Xestoiulus laeticollis | reverse complement strand
GATAGTTCCCCAAAAATTCGGCCACGACCGTATACTCTTCCCTTTAAATATCTGGCACATTGCCCCCTGCCACATGGAATGATAAATGCTGACTGCAGGGTAAAGAATTAAATTAAATTGAATTGAATGGTCGTGCTTCGTCTATTTGACTTAATTTCACATGTAATGATGGCTATAGGCAGACATGTTGTGTCCTTCACCGATAAAATTGGCTTCTCTATCAAATTAGCCGAATGTAGACAAAAAAGTGCTAAGATTAGTAACGTGAGCCCTCTTATAGTGTGTATAATTAAGTTTTTTATTTTTTATTTAATTTTTTTTTAATTTCTACCCTCCCTAAAGGACACCCCTCTGTACTGGACAACTTTGTTGGTCCCGTGACTGTCCGTTACAGAGGGATTTCACTGTATATATATATAGAACCGGGTCACCTAGAGCACCTACGGTGCTTTTCCCGCTTTTCAAGCGGGTAGAAACCCCAGCCGTGACAACATGATTGGAAAAGAGTTGAATAAAATGTCCATTAATTTAAAAACACTCACCAAAAAGGCTCCATTTGACGTTAGGATTTTGAAAAAAACTGTTTGAGGCTCATCGAATCCTGCGAGACTCTGTAACAAGTTACGGGATAGTTCCCCGATTTCTACGAAGTCTCGTTAGCTCGATGTTTTCAAAGGTAAGCTGGCAGCCGCAATATTTAGTTTTACAGAGAGATGGGAGAAGTGTTAGTAAGCCGGCAGGCCATCCGAACGTATAGGCTTACGTTAACACGTTCGGAAAAAAATGGCGACGGCTGTATCGATGCCGTAGGTTTGCTGAGCTCGAATTGTAAGCCAGGAAGGGTGGAAATGCGAACAAAGCAAACAGAAGGCACGTATGCGTTTTAATATAATAGGATCATGTACAAAACTTTTACTTTTATTGCATTATTACAAATCTAGTTTTTGTGTTTTGCTTAACATCACGATAATTGCACGGATTTAGTAATAACTGTACTTTTACTGCATACCTGCATTTTTTTCCATCCCTGAGTAGGGTTTCATTAATTTACTCTATTTCTAATTCTGAAGCAAAATTACTATAAACGTGCACTTAAATTTTATTAAATGATTACCGCACTTTTATATTACTTAAATAGTTCACTTTTACATAAAAATCTATAGTTTTCTGTTTCATTTAATGTATTTAAACGTGTACAAATTGGACCATAATGTGGTAAAAACTGAGCTATTAATCTAATTTTACTGCATACCTGCTCTTTTGAAAACTGCATCCTTTTATGACAGAAATTTAATCAAATGTCAAAGATTCGGTTTTGCTCCTCCATCTTTAAATGTTATTTCATTTATACTTTTCTATGCAAATCTAAAATTAGAAGCTCTGCCACAGTCGACGTACAGTCAAAATCAGTCTGAATTATTACGGTAATACATCTGCCATATTAAAGGCGAATCACTGAGTTCAGTGAGTTATGAAAACGTCTTCGAAAAGGGCTCAAGACTTTTAGAAAGTGTATCTTAAGCCCATATATCGTCTATAGTGTGACTATTAAACTTTTGGCATTATCTTGAAAGCATGCATCCGGGTGTGAGAGCCAGTGCTAAGTGCGATTTCACCATCCACGTATTTTGACTGTCAAGTCAAAGAGATAGCGAGTGTATGTAATTCATCAGAGATCCAAGCAACATGCACATCGTGGATAAAATACAGTTCAGTATACATGCACACCAAGTTATTGATGACGATTGCCATTGTGAAAGTTCAATATTGCATCGTTTTGCTTTCCTTCAAGATATTGATAACATTCTGAAAGCGAACTGCAAACTAGGGTGGGAATTGATTTGTAGTCAAGGCAACCGAGCGAGCAGAGACTTTAACTGAAATTTAGCCCGCTTTGGCAAATGGAGGTCAAAAACGAAGTTGAATCTAACTAACACGAAGCAGATAAAACGTATTTATGGGAAGAGGAATTGCTTGATCAAACTGTCTTCCCTATTCCCAAGTGAAAATTCAGGCCAAATGATGGATCTTTGGAAAAATCAACGTTGCTCTGGTGTGGTGCATCACGTGCGGGTATGTCCTCCAGGATTTTATCCGATGTTTGGCATATTCTGGAGAACATCTTTCGATTTGAAATTTCATCTATGTCGTATCTGAATTTGGTGTCAATGCCCTATAGTCTTTAGTGTATTAAGACATCTTCAGATGAAACTTATCGAACTCTTAAATTTTTTTCATGCTTTAGCAGTATTTCTTGTATTCCAAGCAATGATGAAAACTGGCCTGGAACCTGAATCTCATCTAAAAACAATGTTTTATAAAGGTATACTCATTTTAGGATGAAAATCCTTTCATCTTTAAATTTAATCAATACTGAATTTCTGTTTCCATTTTCGAGAAATTCTGTGTTTTGTTGAAAATATATGATTATATATAGTTAGCAATTATTAATAGATTGATGTGGTATAATTCTTAATTGAACTTGTGCTTAGTGATGCTCATGTCAAGCATTTTTTTTAGTATTTTCTAGGCTTTTCTACATGTAGATCTAAATGTATATGGAGAATTTGTGGGAAAAATATGCCAAGAAACTTCATTTATTTCGTTCTTGTGCCTTAAGAATGACCTCAAATAAATCAAACTTCACATAATCCGTAACATGATCTCGTTTCACTCTATTTTGAAATTATGGGGCATGAAAATAAACCATATGCTGTTGCTCATAGGTTGCAACCACACGTAAAAGTCACACCCTAGCAATTCATAATTTCTCGAGTAGGGTTTGAATTCCATTCATTTTAAATGGCACGTCTGTATTCAAGCACCCCCTTGCAAGTGGCCCCGGTGCAAGATGGGCTTAATCATTATTTTTCAGCATGTGTGTTCTGCAGTTGAATTATATGCACACATTCACTCAAGCATATGCTTTTTAATTACATTCAAAATGTTCATGTCTAACGAGAAGATTTTTAAGATGCCTTACTTTTTCATCGTGTGTGGCATTTTGCTTAAAGTGGTTAGCTGCTTTTAAAGATTTAAAACGCACTATTAATTATATTTCTATTTTCACCTTTTGTATGAATACATGTATAACTCGAAAATAGATAGTATAGCCTACAAATCGTATGCCCACGTATCCTAAGCTACATTTTAACATGTAAAAGGTTAGGAAAAGATATATGATCATGGGCAGTTTAAAAATGCCAAACAGCTGATCGAATTAAGTCATCTTAACAATGAAATTTGTAAAGAATAACATTATAGGTACTCTAACGGTAAGGAAACTTAGCCATACTGTGATAAATTTTTGCTTATAGTTGACGGAGGCTTGAGTTTATTGGCTGGAATATATAGGTTGTGATATTCTGTGTTTTGGCACCAAGGATCATGTTGTAAGGGCGCTTAATCTATTAGCTTTAATTTTACATGTAATAATAAATAGGCAGACGTGTTGTGTCGATAAAACAGGAAATTGGCTCCTCTCAGCCTTCGTCGTTATAAATACCAACTTGGAAGAATTTGGCTAAATTGCCATAAGTTTCGTATCGTGAGTATACATTTTATATTCTTGTGCAAATTTCGATATACATGTATATGACCAAATTTAGCATTAAGGTTTCCATACAACCCTTCGAGTGAGTTTAGCTTATGTGTAATGTATGTTATCCATCGGTGAATATCTGAATAATGTTTATTTCAGTAAAATGCAACTTTAATAAAATGTTTTTAACAAAAGCGTTTCATGCACTGTGAGCTTTTTATATTGCACTTTAATCGCGTGTAATATTATGAGTTTCTATATGTACAATAGTTATAAAAGTAGTCTTCATTTAAAGGCTCGACAATTCTACACTAATTCGTTTAATTATACATTTAAACGATTAAGTTCAGCTTCTATAGAATCCCCAGTGGATTGCAAACAGCCAAATAATTGTATTCACGTGGCACCATTTTGGCAGCGCCCCAGTGATGGTTTCAATTGCGTATCTATGTTACTAATTATAGGAAATCCAGAAAGTATATGTAATAGTTTTAACACAAATCCGGGGGCTAATTAGTTTTGCATGTGCAATATAACTTTAATTTTTTTTGTGCTTTGAAATTTTAGCAGGTTCATGAATTAATTCGGCCTGCTTTTTGAATATCTACATGTAAAATTGTACATTCATTGAAGGCAAAATAGAATTTTTTCCGAGTAAAAATTTAAATAATAAATATAATTTCACTTCAGGAATTGTTATTCAAGAAATACGTTCTGTGCAGAACTAAGAGTATGCAGACTTAGTGTCATATGTACATTACATGTATGTTACTCCCCTTTTCACCTTAAATTATCTTGAAATCATATGAAGATTGAACATGTTTACTTTATAATATGAATTGTCAATGGAAAAGTTACAATAGTGGTACACCCTGGTCATTATACGAACAATTTTTATAAAGTACAACATATGAATTAAAAACCAATTTGTGAAAAGTGCCATGGTCACTATGCAGAGGTGGTCACCACTCAGTCGTTAATGTATTTTTATTATATATACAGGGTGTTTTTGAACTCATGGTACAAACTCAAAGAAAGTGTTTACCTTAGTTCACTCTAACACCAGTTTGAGTTTGTACATTGAGTTCAAAAACACCCTGTATATATATATCAAGTAAAACATGTATGGTGCCCACCTCTTCATAATGACAATGGCACTTTTCACAAATTTTATTCTATGTAAAAGAAATCAGATGATAAACTTTGCAAATCTTAACAAACATGAGCCTCAAATTTTATTCTATATATATATATATATATTTTTTCCAATATAGAATAAAATTTCTTTTTACAAAGTTAATCGTAGTATATGGTGCTTGGTTAGCAAATCTGAGGTTGCCCATTGCTTCTTTTATAAGTCAACAATTTGTTGAGTTTCTGCACCACAACTATACTGATCATAGAATAACTCTACAAGATTGAAAAAAAGAAACCATCAGCCCTTATAACTAGCCCACATGTACAAGTACGAGCTCGTAGCTATATATAAGCCTATACAATTTGTACATTATACAGTAGGTAAAAATCAACACGTACATTGCTGAGATTTTAGTGCCGGCGGGGGCTATGGTATTATCTGAGAAATCACAGCGAGCATAATCATACCCCAGACAGTATGACTGATTGCCCTTAAGAATGAGATCATTACTCGACATGGATTGGCATCGATCGGCCTATCCAATTTGTGACCGCCTTTCCATGTGCTGACTACCCCAGTAAAATAGTGCAGTGTCCTGATGATACTTTTCGTCTGAGTGCACCTTCATTCTCCAAATGTGCTCGATATCAACCATTTACGAACGACAATAACGCTTGTTGTGAAAACGAAAATCTGTTTTCACGGCTGGTAGATGATGAGACGCTTGGAACAAAAAGGAAAAGCTCTCACCTCTGTAATAAAAGAAATGAACGTGATAACAAAGTTGTTGCAGTCGATGCATCCCACAGGGATGCTTAGGAATTTTCAAGCCAGTGCTCTTGTTTGAGATTCGGCTTTACCTGAGGGCGAAGCTCAATTCACCACGTATCTTGCATTACAAATCCCATCATGTTTCCTTTATGACATCGAAGGTTTTCTTGCAACCGATATATTTTGAGCCCTTCTGGATAAAAACGCTCCACTGTTGAGATGCGGTTAAGTCACTGTGCAATCGTTCAAGTTTTTGTTTTTATTTCGGCTTTTTTTTTTTTTTTTGGAATCCCTATACCCATTATGAATTCGCAATAACACCATTAGTGCGCGTCGTGGAAATATATGTGCTGAACATAGACTGGTAGTTTTAAGCAGTACGTATATAGGTGATGTATATAGGCCTTTGAAAACTGCTGACAACAATTTATGAAGTCATCCATTATGGTTCTGCGTTTAACAACAGGGGTCGATAGCAGGGAGTCAGTCCAGATTATGTTTTGACCACATGCTTCGGCAATTAATCCCTGGTTTCCATTGTGGTCAAACATATGTATTGTCATAAGACCATAGATGCGTGTGAGCATAAACACGTAACAGACATTAGTACTCTTTAACATCCTGTTTTCAGAGCCAAACAGTAAGAGGCTTCCAGACAAGATGACTATTAATATTTCAGCTTGGACTATGTGTATTATATGAGACTAATTTGTTTTAGGCATGTATGTTATTATAGTTTAAAGAACCGTGTTGGCTAATATGAATTGTAGATTATAGGTATTAAATTAGAATCACTTAACTTTTTTTTGATTTTCATAGAATGGAAAGATTTAAAACGATATACTGCACAAAGTATATCAGCTATAATTTTATGGGAAGGTTGCATATACCAGAATAAGCATTTTTTTTCTAAATTATTTTTTTATTTAATTTAGGAAACTGTTAATAACAAATTGAATGTAAGAGGATCTAGCATAAATATTCTATTATTTGTTTAAATTTTTTATTTATGAATATGTATTTTCCATTTCATGGAAATATGTTATAAACTACAGTTATAAACTTTCCAGACATATTTCTATGAAATGGAATATACATATACTATACATAAACAATAAATTTAACCAAATAACAGAATATTTATGTTAGATTCTCGTATATTCTATTTGTTCCTAAGTTTCCAAAATGATATTAAAAACATAATTAAGAAAAAATGCATATTTTGGTATGTAACCATTTTAGACTAAATCCTAGCTCTTTATATATCTGAATGATATTTCATTTTTTCTGCAACCTACATGCATTTGCAATTTTTCTTGGATAATACAACAAGAAATGAAACAATCATTTCGATTTAACAATAATGTAGATACCGCCATTGGCAATTTCGCATTCAAATTTGTCAGTGTTTATTAATTTATAGAGCTGCTATCTCTTTGTTTCTTCATAAAAATCCACTGTTTTTTATTCTTAGTTTCAACTTCCTATTTTCTATATATTTAATTCAAAGTGTGCATATCTGAACTGAACAACTCAGAAATAAGTCATTACCAAAATATAGCCTTAAGCTAATAATTAATAACTGTCATTTTGTGCAAAATTATCATTTTTTTGTTTAATCCTTGCATTGAACAGGCTTAATTATGGCATAAAAATCGATGCTTCCATATACTGTACGTGGTATATATTAAACATAGACTTTATATGTAGGCCTATCAATGTTACGTATTATTTGACTGTGGAAAACTAATTCTGTAACGCCAAAGAAGTTTGATTTGATTAAAGCCAAGGACTGGTACTGATCAACGATGGTCTTTGACCCTAAAGAATGAAGGAGTACAACATTTCCAAATTAAGAGTCAGCATTGTAGAAATAGCTAGAAATTCAGATTGTTTATTTGTGCACTTTGATGCATTTCGTCAGCTGTGTGCACTTCTGCTATTTGTATTTTCAGAAATGCCAACTTTGACTAGTTCAAATCCTGAAAAGGCAATAACTTTGTGCCTTTATTTTCAAATAAGTATTGGGCTGTCAGTTTCCATTCGTTACAATGCTATGTCAAGTGTTATGCTTCTACTTTCAAGTGTAGCGGTGCTATAATGACAAATTGCCAGAAAGATATTTGCAGGACAATTGCTGAGATATTAAAGGTTTGTAGTCAGTGGAGTAAAAATCTCTGTCAATATTTTTAAAGCTTGAGCAATTAACCGTCATTCAGTCAATAAGTGTATTGACAAACATATTCGAATAGTTTAATTGATAATCTAATGCAATTTTTAAAAATCTATGTTAAAATAACCATCCCAATTTTGGAAACGTCTATTCACTTATGTAGCAAAATAAAATAGTAAACATCTGTTTGGCTCTGCATGTGCGGAAACAGCAGCATTGTTTTTTATCGATTTGCAGGATGCTCCATAGGGTATGAAACGTTTTGCATTTTAATGGCATTCACCACAGCAGGTATATAATTGGTGGAATGCTGTGTAATAAATGAAATAATTAGGCGCATTAGGAATGAAATGTTTTAATTTCCTGAAATTAAAAAAAGTTGTACGCTTATGCATTTTTGTAGTTCTGCTTATAAACCACTAGTCTAAATGCACTTAAATAGGATCGTGAATGTAGAATGAATTCCGGTCATTATAAAGCATTAATATTGATCCTGATGATGGTTTGTTCTACTTTCAGTTCTGCACATAAAATTTTTATACAATATGATCAGACCAATCGCATTTAGAGTTTATTCATCATGTTTTTGTGTTGAGCATGGGAATATGTATAATAATAAAATTCCTGAAATAACTGCTTATTTTTATATTCACGTAGAACTTCTTAACGAAAACATTTTAAGACATCATTATTGTTAGCATACTTCATTTTTTATAACTCAAAATATTTCCACATATGCATATCACTTGTTTTTTTATAGGAATTCTTCTTTGTTGATATCAATCTTCCACTTTCTTAAGTTCATATTTAATTTCCAATTAACTATATTTTAATTTAAACTTTAGAATCTAAAAGCTAAGCAAAGCTGATATTTAATTTTTCTAAAAGTTAGTGTGATATTGTAAATTGACTACATTTTAATTGTTACAACTAAAGGTCGTTGTTATATTTGCCTAAGTATAAAATACTTTTAAACAGGAATTTTATTAACATATGTTGAAGTGTTTTTTTAATGTCATTTTGGGTAAACGCAAATCATAAAATAAGCTTTCATTTGCAATAAACTTTTTGTTCATGCAATTTATGACATCAATATTTACCACTGTTAAATGCCACGATGTGTCTTCAAAAAATAAATAAAATGGCTGTAAAATAAAATATCCAATGGGTTACTTTTTGCCCTGCTTTAAGCTTCCACTATAAAAAGTATAGGGTGAGCGCATGGGAATTGTGGTAAACTGGAATTACTATAGGTTATGACAGTTAATATCCTGACCCGGCCTTTGTAAGGTCTAAAAAATGAAAGAAAATCCCATAAAAATTCTAACAGCTCACTATCAGAAGAAAACAATCCATAGTTTCTGTACATAGAATTGAAAAGCGTTATTTCCTGAAGCGAGATTACGAGTGGGCAGTCGCAATAATGGGGATCAGAAGCGCTTTAAAACGAAAGCTGAAGCAAGGATATCATTTTGAAAACGAGTTGAAAAATAGCTCTGATTATATTCTAGTTTTAACAGCGTCACATGAATGTTCACAGCCATGCCAAGCCCAGTAGAAACAATCGATCGATACTCTTTTGTGAAACTTGGCCTATGGATGCATTGTTTGCCTGTTGTTACGTATAACGTATCGCAGGCTCGGTTGAGCATCCGTTCCCCACAAGCATCGAGGGTTTAAAATTTGAATTTATATTCCAAGAAAATAAACGACAAGTTGTGGGAGTATGCTTTGACAAATACTGTTACGTGTCCACCCTTGGACAAAAGAGACCTTTGCATTTTTCAAAAGGGACAATGCCAAACAAGCTGAGTAGGGTAGGTAATGTGGTAGTGCTACTATTTATGTCACATCCTTGCAGATGTTTATTTTGTCTTAGCAATCCTACAAGCAAAATATATCTACAACTATTATAGTGTTTATCGTGTGTGTCACTTGAAGATTTTTTCAAGGTGCTTTTAATGTGGCTTTCCTTGGGCCCTTAGATAACTGCTAACAATTAAGCAAATGCTATGGTAGCAACTATCATAGCATTTACTTGTGCCATCCATGAAGAAATGCTATATGAATTTTTTTAGAAATTTTTATTGGGATTCGATCCCACAATTTTTGAGTTTCTAACCTATTAAAATCTATAACAGCTTGACCAGGCACATGACCCATACAGTTTATGTCTGTTGTGTTAAACGAGGTAAAGAAGCCTGAATGTGCATTCATTGACACATATGGTAAAACAATTTTTTTGCTACCATTGAATTTTTGTCTAACCAATAAAACATGTTAAGAAAGGGCAGGAATAATGCATACTTCGATTACAGAATGGCAAATTCTATCAAAGAATCTTTGAAGAAGGAATTATTTTCAAAGCATGTATAGTACGTAACTTATAATCGTCCTCATCTGGGACTAATTTCGACATTATATAAGAATAATTAATTAATGGAGCTTTAGATTTGCAAGGTAATCAAATTATAAAATTGCTCATGTACGTATATACATGTATATATATGCATTATATTATTTAAACATTTAACGAGATATCGTCAATTGCGTTAACATTATAAATTTCGTTTAGGAATCTGTGCCAGAGTCAAATTAACTTCTAGATGTGTAGTACTATATGAGCATACATGTCATGGCAGTTATAAATATCAGTATACAAGCTGATGTAGTTACGTAAACCATGTGCATGTGTATACATATTCGGTGTATTAACAAGGCACTGATAATTTTTATGGATGTCCATATATTTGCTCTAATCGAAATCTGAAAATTTGCTTTTAATTACACATGATACACTTGACATCATTTAGATGTTTAGCAACTAATGAATGGAATCTCACACGCACCAACAAGGCACGACAATTAAATGTGCATGTATGGATTTTATCTTATACATGTATACAATTACTCGCAATCTTATCTATAGCACACTAATTCTTTAAAAGATGACATAAAAAACCCTTTTTCGTGCCTATTTTTTGGTAAAATTAATCCATTATCATGTGATTGTATATAACCATTATCATGAATTTATGTTATGAATTGAAAGATGTCAATGAAATATGACAAACTGATTCGTTTCGCCAACATTTTTAATAACATTTTGAACCCGCTCACAATATTAAATGATAGCTAATTCTTAATTTTTTTTGCAGGTAAGACTTTTATCGAGTCCTATTGCTATTTGTGCTATACATGTATGATCCTTCTAAATGGTGAGTTATTGCCAACATTTTCCCATAAATAGTGGAACTTAAATGCACAAAACTTGATAATTATAATCATATTCTATATTCCTATAACAGTTTTATATTACGAAACCTCACAGACAAATACTGCTCGTGTTTAATTAAAATTGAGATAAGTTTGCTTTGTTATTCCGAATTGTGAAAAAAAAAGTTAATGAAAATGTCTAAATTAATTTTTAGAATGGTGATATTAACAGTTTACTTGAAATGATTTACTGCTATAGCCAGAAGCAATTGCTTCTAATTTCTCAAATGTTTTAATCGGTTTGAATGGAAGTACACATTCATCAACTTGCATTATAAACCTTAGTAACCCTTTGAAGACAGTAGTGAGATGGTTATGAATAGTAGCACCACTTGGTGGACTTGCCTCACGTAGGTAGTCCCTTTGGAGAATTTAATCTAGTTGCACTTCACCTATTTAACCTATTGAAACCTTGTTAAATGCAGTATATTGTGCTAGCCTGCAGGGAATTTCCTCTAAGTGAATCAGTAATGCATGAAACTGACTCCAAGATAAAGACTGCAATCTGGATTTACTTTTTTGCGAATGCTGTCATTTACTGTAATAGCTGTAAGGAGGCAACATTCTCTTGAGTGGCCTTCTTGGACGATGGTCGACTTTTATGATGGAAGGGAAAATGTCTATAAGTGTACACGAAAGGCGATACAAAGTATAAAAATGTTTGATGATGATTCCACGTGAGAATTAGAAGCACTATATGACTTTCTGCAGAATGATGCCAGTTTCGAGGGAATTAGCGTTGAGTGAAACGTCTTGAAGAAAGGAGGACTATGCTTCGATAAATGTTAAGAAAAATGTTTTTTATCACCTAAAGGCGTTATGCTATGACATCACATCGATTATTTGTCCTACCTTCTTCTTACCATATCCTAGCATGTGCATGGCATACATCCAATCTGGTCGCCATTCTTGCGCTACTGCAAACTCAAAATTTGCACTTTTTATTGCCATATTTTTGGTTCTTTCTTACATTGACTTTACTTTTAATGAATGGCAAGAAACCTATGGATTTACCGTTTTTAGTAATAGCAGAATCAAAAGACATGAAACTGAAGGAAGCCTTGCATCTTCATGTATAGAAATGGGAAATTCCCCTTTGAACCCACTTTATAGCATCATTCCATGTAAATGAAAATTGACGTCGATTTTCACATTTTTTAACCGAAAAAGCATTCGTCTACATGTACAACTATTCCTAATTTTAATTAATTGTGATTTATATATAATATGACATGGAAAAAATAGCTATTTTAATAGTAGTTTTTATTAGCTTTGATGTTCATTTCTTGATGATTGGATGTTAGTTATATTCTAAAACAGTTTCTTTGATCAATGAGATATCAAGTTGTTAAACATTTTTTCGTATTTTTGAATGTTTAGTCGTCAGGATCGATGGTCAGGGAAAATTGTTCTGAAAATTGTATAAGTCAGGGAAGTTGAAAATGTAACTTCTGTGGGAACCCAGTCAAAATATATAGGCCTAATATATTTTTATTGTACACCTAAATGATTTCCATTTATCAATAAATGTATGCAATATGTATACAAAAATATATGCAATATGGTACATTACATTTTTGAAGTAATAAAGAATAATTGTTTTCTTATTTCAACTTGGAAGAGTTTCAATTTAATTTGTTTATTATATTTAATTTACGAAATTGCTTTTAATTGTCATTTCACATATACATGTACATGTATCCATGTACACGATGTTAGTAAGAAATGCTTATTTGGAATGGAAAGTTGTTCACTAATCTGCAGCACATTAATTATCATGAAAGAACGATATAAAACCCGCAGTTTTTCGTAGAATTTTCGCTAATGGCGACAGAATAGATCACAGCCATATTCTCACCATTCCCAGTCAAAATTAATAAGCACCTCAATGTTAAAAGGCGAGCAGTTGATGAAAACGTGCACTGCATAATGTGTAAATCGTTAGGCAATTTGTCAGTCCAGGCGCACACGTGAAAGGCAATTCTCGGAAGAGCTGAACCCGAAATGGCCTATTATGGGTTCTACTCCAGCTTTATTTTGATACCCTACATTGATGATGAAATTATACAGACGAATTCATAATTCGCTGTTTACGTCAAGATCTAGGCGCTGAACTGTACTTCACAGAGGCAATGAGCTGCCTGCCTCTCAACTGACATTTTATGTAGATGCGCTGTAATCGAATTGTGCCATGGCATTAGCGCAGATAAACGTTATTCCCAATTCTATCGCCTTTCAATGGTGGTCACTATGCGAAGCCACATGGAAATCAAATTATAATGGACGTGCAGGCTGGACCCTTTCGCATAGATATCTGCTATGTGTAGCTTGAAGCTGAAAATAAGTATCGAATGATCATTAAACGAAATGCTTGGAAGGGGACAGATTGCTGGCCAATGGCTGTGCACGGCTTTATTAATTCAATAAGATGGTCTTACATTACCCTGGATAAGAGAGAGAAAATTCCCCCCTTCGTCAATTACTGTAGAAATTTGAGTCAGGCGCTTGCTGTGCTATCTATTCGGAAATAGATGGACGTAAGCCAGAGCAATTTGTACCTCCCCCCCCCCTAATACGTAGAACACATCCCCAAATTTGCATGATAAGTAGGTTTTGATTGCATTTCGTAATTTGAACCGAGTGAAATGACTTTATGGACTAACAATACTGTCATTAAATTAACTCTCACAAATGAATAGATGGGGTATCTTGCATTTACAAATTATAGCATGCTGACTTTAGGATTATCCTCCCATACGCGTTGTTCTGTATATGTGGTGTATAGTTGCATGCAACATAGATATACTCGTTAAATTCTAAAATGATACATTTGTACAACTTTGCAAATAAAATATTCACATGTGCCTACGAGCTAATACAACTATTTTTAATTACATAAGTTTAATTTTCTGCCGAATCAGAAGATGGGTGCGTAATGTCGGCCATCTTGGAAAAAATATATGCTAAAATGAGCCCACACGGTGTTACGAGCTTCAGTAAATCTTTTCAGATTTATTCCAAGAATATATTAAAATTTTTGTTGAGCTTGTGTAAGCGAGCATCGATCGTTTTCTAAATGGGGTTATTCGCCGTTATTGAACAGTTTTATCATGGACACTACTGTGGGAACAAAGAATGTTAAAAAAGAACTTCATGACTATACAACTTACTTCGTAGTTAAGTTTTGCCTACTAGCTTGACCTGTTTCCAAACAAGGGAAAGAACTAGTATATTAACTATTATGACTTTAAATGAATATGCTAAAATGACGCAAGATTTAAAAATGTTGGCAATTTTCAGCCACGCTGAATTGCATCGCATTTGTAGAGGTAATTGCTATTGCCATTGTGCACATTGAAGACGAGGTATTTGGAACTGAGCAATTAAGAATACATTTCTGGTCACAATTCTCTTAAATGTTCTGTGAAATTACATCAACCCCCCAAATACTCCTCACCAATAAGGAAACAACAGTGAAAACGTTTGTAATTTTATAGCTTTAATAGGGATGTTTATTCCATCTTTTCCACCAAGAATATCATCTGCAATCCCTTGTTACTAATAATTCGAACGAAATGCCTGACTTTGATTGTTCCTTAGAGAGATTACTATACAATCTATTTGAACTTGCCTGAAAAAAATCTATGGATGGTAAACAAATATAGGGATTTTGATATCCCACCACAATGAAGTTCATTGATAGATCAGTTTGAATATGGTACGATAAACACGAGCCACGTATTCACTATGTTCTGAATTATACATTACAAACATACATTTCGCATTAGTAAATTTGAGAATTATGAAATATCTAGTGTATAATTTGTAAAATTAACGGTTAGACGGTAGTGAATATTAAATGCATGGTCGATTCAAGCTGCAGCCTAATGTACTTGCCCAAACTGGACCCCTGCCATTTCTTGTGACATGAAAATAAAGAAAATGTATGATAATTGCCAGACTGCAAACAATTCCTGGAAAATGGTCTGAACCACACCTAACTCCCCCGTTCCATTTAATTTATAGCAGTTCCGTGTTTATTGTGCTTATTTCATTTGTTCATGGATTGTCAAATTCTGTGTTAGTATACTCATTTTTCACCTTGTAGCTGGACAGACAGCCTTGATATGTTCACACCTGTGCTCTTGTCAGTTATATCACTCCTATACCTCTATCAGACTATTTTTCTCCCGGTTATATATTGCTATCATTGTTAAAAATTATCGCAGAAGGCATTCAGATTGTAGGAATGGACATCATTCAAAATATATTTTAGCGTCATGCCATTCCTATAATGGTGCTATTACCAGACTATTTATTTTGTATATGTCGACAAAGCTATGTGAAATTACCGACTTATGTTTTATTTTATTATGAGTTTCCAAGACGTAGACATGTGCATAAACTACATGTATATGTATAGAAGCATATAGGCCTATACATGTACAATTAGTAACGTTCATATAATACATGTAATATATTGTGATTATTATACAATGATAGAAAAATTAGTAATAAATATACAAGGTGGTCCGAAAGTCCGCTGCACCCAATTTTTTTGTGATAAGTCTTATTAGTTGTAAAAATTATTGATATTATTAAATAGGAAATCATGTGTGCTCTGTTCACTAATGGTATTAAATTTTACTTACGTCCATCTTTTCACGGAAACTCAAATTATTACTTTTTAGCCATAACATTTAGGACAGAATGTCAAATTAGGAGAATGAAGAGAATGGTCTTTTTGAATGAAATCAACTTTATTGTATTCATTGGAAATTATGTAAAGTTGTTATAATATTTTTTAAGAACAAGGGAAACATGAAATGATAGCTATTTTTTCAGGACAGTGGTGCACAGCAGTAAGATTTCTGTTGAATAAGCTCGTACATTACAAGGAAGTCGCTTCTCTGCAATGCAATACTGTATTGAAGGGTAGCTAACATTTAGCGTTTCCCTATGTTCTTACAAAAACATTACAATAACTTTTTCCCTAACTAAAAAGTTATAATTTGGGTTTTCGTGAAAAAATTGCAATATATGTAATATATCTAACAACATTAGTGGATAGAGCATACATCGACTTCCTATTTAACTGCATTAATGGAATTTTCACAGAATGAGAGTTTAGTGCCACCCTGTATAGTGGCACCATAATTTTTAAAGTGAAAAAATTGTAGACCTATAATTTAAAAAAAAATACTTTGCTGTAATGAAACTTTTCTATTTTCAATGCTCCACAAGTAAAGTAAGTTCGAATATGATAACTCAGAGTTGTTTGTAAAGAGAATTTGCAAAGGGTTTCTTATATGAAATCAATTCTGATCTTGGGTTTAAACCTTCTCGTTCTGCATAATGCACAAAATTATGTTAATCCAAATAAGCTTGGTGTATTGCTGAGCAAAGCCAACTACATTTTGCTGTGAAATCAATTTTCATTTGGGAAAAGTGCCTAAGAGATATGACAGAATTTTATGTGCTATTTATATTTGAAAAACATACGCCCATTTTCAAAAAAAAAATATGTTGCACTGCTAGCGATTACACGTCAAGTGAGATGAGCTATGGGAAATTCATTTCTGCTTAATGCTTAAATTATGAATGCGTCTACCATTAATTATCATCCCTCGGTGAAGACACTTAAGAAATGTCTACAAATTTGGTATAGTGGGCGATTGCACTTATTGCAAAAAATTCGTCCAATGGAGTTTGTTTTCAGAACAAATGTTTTTGTTTAATGAAAAAGGAGGAATATATTTGGATTATTGGCTATACTACATTATATAATTTAATTATTTATGTCTTCTATCGAGGGTCGCTATATATCAACGTTTTCGCCAGAATTCTGAACAAAATTGGTTTTGACAATTTTGTTTTTACAATACTGAAATTATAGCTCTAAAAGGCAATATAGGTTTATGATGGTTTTATTGTCAAATATGGTGGAAAATATATATTTTATTGATTCCAATTATTCATTAATGAAAAACGATAATCCTCTGGCGACCATTACGTGAATTAAATAGAAAAATTTCGAGATCCAATTTCATAGCGTTTTCAAGTACCTAACACAATAGCCATTCATATCTTATTAATACTCAATTAATTGATAAGGCTAACCTTGCTACTATTGATCTTTATTTTCTGAAAGTAAGTTGATACATTTTTTTCGCTACCATCTTGATGAAACCTTTTTGTATTTATATTAAGCTTTTCCATATAAGTTAATGACTATATAACGTGTAAATATTATAGATTAGCTCATTAACTTATATGGAAAAGCTCAATTCATTTCTAAAATAAAAATCCCCTGTATCAGCAAATTAACAGGTTTTACAGCACATTAAGCTTATAAATACAGTGTTATGAAACTAACTTTCTATATTGTGTCCACCAACTGTTTATTTGGTTTGGTTTGCTATAGTCTGTATTTGATTTATCTGCAAAAATATAACCGCGGTGTTAAAATCTAACATTATTTCAATTCTTTCAAATGACTTTGTGGGTAATATTAGGGGATAGTTAGGAAAAAGGAAACAAATTTGTTAAAGTACAGGAAGCTGATAGCATTTTATTTCTTTAGTTATAGGTTTTCATGGAGTATTAATTATAGGATCATGGGAATGAGGTAAAAAAACCGTTTTAACAGAAGCCTTGCTGAGAGGAACGGGTTAATTAATATCTACGAAAATGGCAATTACCACGTTGAAATTTGTAGGGCTGGCAGTCTTTGCTGGCTTTTCTTTCAAGCAAGAACCCATAAACATGTCCACTTGTAGAAAGCACCATTAATAACGCTCTGGTGAGCATTAAATTTAAAGAAAATCACGGAAGCCCCAAATTGGAAATTACCCAAACACATTATTCTTAATGACATTAATAAGCCTATACCTTATTCCCTTTGCTTTATTTTTTATTATCATGCATCTTATTCCAGAGCTACATATTTTTGCAATATAAGGAGTCGTCCTAAATTATTACTATAATGGATTTTAACCAAAATGAATTCTACAGAATACTTAATAATAAATCAGAAAATTAATTCCCAAATTAATGTATCATTTAAGATTCGATTTTCATACTTATACATGCACATTTCAGCAAGATCTATTTATACAAGCAACAATTTTTCAAATTTATCTTGGCGCTGTTTTAATTGATATTTACAATAACTGTCTGGTCCAAAAAAATGTTACATACCAGCATTCGTGCATGAAATCAGTTTCAATTTTCTGAGTTGGCCGAGCATGAAGCATTTGTCTACAATTTTACTACTTTTGTTTCTCTAAATTGGGTCCATAAATCTGACTCCTGTTGCTCACCCCTTTTACATCATGTTTGTAATATTATATTTTTTTATGGCAGCAGATTCTGTATTATCATAATGTTTCAGCAGTGCTCGACGATGCTCCCTTTATTGCCAATTTATGCAAAATACCTCAAATGAGAATGAAGCCGACTGAATTTTGATGAAAAGTCGCTATGTGGCGCACCCCAAGCGCAAGCTATCTCCTATTTTTTTATTTTTTTAGATGAAGAATACAAAGTAGCAAAATTTGTAGGACTAGACCTTTATGATATGCATGAAGTACTTCTCACCACTGAGCAACCGTGCTCTATAAATAAGATATGCCATAATCTTTAACGATAAATGTATACGTGACTTAAAATCAAGATCATAAGTTTTCAGTTGAATGATGGTTTAATGCCTTAAGGTATACGTTTTAATTATTGTTGTCTTCATGTTGACTAAATTACCGAATGAGTCGATAACTGCCTAAAAACAAAAAGTGTATGGCAAAATACCATTTTTGAGGATACGACACACGAGCATATCACATCCAAATGGAATGTTTTCCTTTAAAAGGATTGCACTTACGTGACTTGCAAGAATGTGTACTAATTTGCATGCAGATGAGATGTAATCGTATTTTAATTATAAATAAGCCTGATGAATTGCACCCAAGAGATTATAGATATTCGTTTAACTTCGGTGCCCTGGTTTGGTGGTACTTACAGTTTAAATTAAAACTTAGAGACTGAGATTTCGCTACATATAACTTCCCAAATTACCAGAATTTTTGAATGCACCTTTAGGAAATGAATTTTCTGAATTTTAAAATTCAGCATTTGGAAATGTTACATGTGGGATTAAAGAAATGATCGTATCAAAACAAATACCGTGAAAATAAGGAATATTGACCCGGGGTTTACTATTTTTATTCCCTCAAAGTTGGTATCAACAAATTAAAAATGAAAAAACGCGTACTTATCAGAAACAAGCATTTACGTTGTTGACATAATTAGGTTTCAAGTGTTGTTTCTTTTGCTCAGAATATTGCTGCAATTCAAATAATAAGCAATATCTAGTTTTTGCTTCTATCAGGACGGTGCTGTAATATCAAATTTCCTCAGGCCAACGTTTGCATTTCTTTCTCATTCATCGAATATACCAAAACTACAAAAATTGATTTACGAAGTGCGGAATTTTCAATCTTCCATTGGCAATTTTGCATTTCCAAATGTTGTGCATGTACAGTATGCTCGTAACCTGCCAAAGGCCTCAATTTATTCAATACTCCGCAAAAATCGAATGCTATAGGGAATTTATTGTGACTTACAAAATAAAGTATTCGAAACGTTATCAGATATTGAAATTCATATTGATTTCGTCACGCTGCAATGGTGGAAAAAAATTGATGAAAAGAGCAGCAAGAAGGACCTTATGATCTTATTTATTGCGGATTTGTATTTGTAGCTTATACGATGTTTAAGACCTGCACCATTTTTCCGCCTATTTGATACATCACATTTCCCCATATGATGAATGGCCTTTTATGAAATGGCCAATCGAGCATGCAATTGGTGTTATAAAATTGATCCTCAGAAGTGATTTGGGTGAATGATTTTTTTCCTCAAGGTTAAAAAGTCTGTTTTGTCATTTAATAAGATCGTTGCAAGTTTTAGAAATTCCTATAGCAGCGCGCTATAGTCGGTTCATTTCAACCCTGCACATTTAAGAATACAGTATAACCTGTTATAAATTTGCATGACCACCCAAAATTGGTCACTGTATACATGTGGTCACTAAATAGAAAATGGTAAAGAAACACACAAAAATTATCAAGTTTACACTGTTTCCTCCTTATGGAACCATTTCCATTGTCCGCTTCATTACGTTTCAGGTACCGTACTACATTTTTCTTTTTTAATTAAGTATTCGTACAGCTCTTGATATCTTGAAACTACTCAGCTATTTTTCTTTACATGCTTGTTTCCAAATACTTTAAAAGCTCATTTTACCCTTGAAGCAAAGTTCTTTGTATATTTTGATGAAACTATAATGTCAATTTTGTAAATATTTTCCAAAAACTTGTAGTAATTTGAAAAATGAGAAAAGTTTAATCATAAACTGTACATGTAGAATGTATAAAACTAACAAAAACTATTTGCTTTAATGTGATTACCTGGGTGATAAGAGAAGTTTTAAGGTTAAAAAAGGAAGTAAGAAAACTTCATAAATTAAGTCCCCAAAACAAGATCCAAATTTGCTTCTTAATTTCGCTACTTTTTTAGCTTAAAAATTAGTTGCATTTTATAATAAGACCGACAGTAAACAAAATAATTGCAAAAGTGCAACTTAATTTAAGATAAATTTCCAAAGATGCATTATAACGTCTTGCTTTAGGATGTTTTCATTTGCAGTGGTGCCAATGGAAAAGTCTCAAATTAGATGGATAACACCCTGGTCACTATGCAGGAAATTTGTGTAAAGAAAAATGAATATGAAAGTTGTACTAAAACCAATTTTTAAAAAGTGGTCACTACACAGAGGTGGTCACTTTCCCAGTTTTTACTGTAGGCCGGAGTATAGTAAAAATCTTTTCTAAAAACAGTTACATTATACATTCGTATAAGTAGAACATGCATGCACTGCATGATCCTTCACGTTTATGTAAAATTGTTGCAGGTGGTATTTTATTCACATTACTTTTATCCTGCATTACTATAGTAGCACATTGCTTTGGATAAGCTTAATGTTGCTTGATAATTTATATCAGAATTGTATACTAAAATAATGTTGATCCCAAGCTCAGTTTTTTTTAATTTGAAATTTTTTTTTCATCCCATCAGCTAATTCTTTTTATTAACTTCGTGTACATTAAGCTCGTAAAGTCGCGGTGTGCGTGCTGGTAGGCTTTTTATTTTTTCGCATCTTGAAAATGTATCGTATTCGTCCAGATTGCCCGGCTTTTATTCGTGATACTTTTTATATAATGTAGTTTGCGTGTTTTTCATGCCACACCATGCCGCTAATCTCTAAATTGCTTTTAAAAGACATTATGTAATCACGTTCATTAGAACTATGCTGTTTCGGTGCTTGGATTATTTGATTGGGAAAATGGAAATGGTTTGCATTAAAGATATTTTTTTTGTTTTTTGCATTCTTGTTTAGTACCTAGGGAATTTTGTTTCCTGATAATAGATGATATTCGTGACAGATATAGGTTAGATATTTCAGTTTGTTTTTCATACTACTATGAAATTTTATCTAAATATTGGAATCAATGTTATACAGCGTACACTGTGTTCATGTATCAGATGATATTTAATTTTAAAATAAATTAAAAAAAGACAAGAATAATTAAGAACTGAATAATTTTGATATACGATATTGTAATAATTTAAAAAAGTAAGATGAAAATAGCATTAATTTTGCACGTTTAAAGAACTATTTCTTAATAAATAAATAAAAAGCATATATTTTCGTAGTTTAAATTGAGTGAAAAATAATTATACATTCGTACATTTTCTCGTATATGTTCATTATTTCATAAAACTTTTGTTAGATCACAACTGAATTAAAGAAACATTGTGAGGCATACGAGGTAAATTGAAAATATTATTAAATTGTATGGTTTCTCTATTGTTTATCCAGTACTCGTAGGCAATATAGACATACAATTTGACTTGAATTTTCATTAAAAAATAAATTATTGAATGAATCACTAGAAAAGAAAAATAACGAATTAAATGATAGGCAATCTTCTTTTTTAGGGCTACATGTACAGTCAAATTACACGCATGGAATGGCATTAAAATAACTGTAGATCATTATTTGTTTTGCGACGTAAAGTAATTGAGTTTGAATATACAACTTATAAAATCTCATTTAAAATGCTACATGAAGCGCACAACATTATACCAACAACGAAATAGCAATTTCGGGGTTTGTATTCAAAGTATGCTTTTTTCATGCTTGACGATGTGTCAGCTCATTTTTTTGGCTGTGCCAAAACATTGACAATATTTTATATCATCCTATGACTCGTTTTTAAGCTTATTATTGGCTTCTCATAAATGTACTCTTTGATATTTAAGCTCCATTTATGATTATAACCATTAGAATGATTAAACTACAATGAAATCAAAACCACTCATTAATTCAAAATAATGTTGTATTTATGCCATTGACAATTAAGTTAGCCAGTATGCATGTCTTCTATGACAGTAAGGGTAAAAACATGCATGCTGAATCATGGGTAATATCATTGATAAGAGCATGATTCATCTTATTATCCATGATTTAATCCATTCTTTAGCATGTTTTTACCCTTAGCCAACCATTTAATACCAATAATAAAGTTTTGGGTTTCTGGAAAATCTTTAAAATGTATTTCCCTGTTGTTGAATTGTATAATAAGACCACGACAAAGAGGAGATTTTCGTTAATTTTAAGTATACCAAATGAATATTCTCGTACAACATGGTATATGGAAATTCCTGCTAATTTTTAAGAAGCATATAATGTACATGAAGAAATATTAAAATAAATTCCTGTTAAAAGTTACTGGTATTTCCACGGTGAATATAAGAGAACATGGTGTATGATATTATGTTGCCTGAACATGCCTCAAATATAGAAAATAAGCAAAGTGCTATATTCCACCCTATCTTTCAGCAGTAAATAAAAAGCAAGTTGACTGATGAAGAATGGAAGTACCCTCTAATAAAATTCCTCTCATAGGCCTTAACAACACTAGTGAGTTTGACAATGCATCGGGAACCCTTTTTTGTTATGTCATCAATAAATGTTTTATTTCGACTTTTTAAGTGAGCGATGGATGGTTTGAGACTTCGAAATGCCATTAGATAAAAATAGCAAATGTCAGCATTTCGCATTCGGTTAAAGGGTCTCGAGTGGCATTCTTCTTATACATTTGGAACAGCTACATTTGGTGCAATTCAGAAAAGCCTTGGAATTTGAAATTAATCATTTATGTGTAAGATATTTAATTTTAAACTTTTTAATCGATTTTTATACGTATTTAGAAATAAAATAGTTTTATATACAGTAGCTGCTACTGGACATCATACATATTTAATAATATATTCCAAAATACCAGCATTGTTCATTTGTTCCTGCATAAAACTTATAGAAAATATTGATGTAATTGTTTCCATAACTGGTACGGTATCAAAATACTGATAGGTATTGTGTAGCACCTTGCATCAAATTTAGGGGAAGTTAGCCTTAATTACCTTATACGAACAGTTTTAACATTATACATTAAGATAACATAAACGGTGTTCATTTGCATATTTCTTATTTTTTTTTTTCATTTTGATATTTTCTATCCAGAAATGGCCTAAAAGGATAAACTTTTATTACGAAAAATTGAGTTGAGGTTGCAAGTATTGCAAAAGTTTTCTGACTGCCATATGTATTATGTAATGTACACATGTATATACATATTTGGATAACGAGAATAAAATAACAATAAATAAAAAAAATCAATACGTTGGCTGTTTTCGTTTCACCAGTAGTAAGTTTGTTGTTTAGGTCAAAGAACGTTTGAGATTGATAGCCACTGAAGGTTTCAGCCTCAACATAGTTCTCTCCATAAGTCAGAAGCTCTTGCAAACTGACAGTAAAGCTAAACAAAGAAAAATAGTAGCACAGATGAAAGAACAGCAAGACAGAAACGATGAACGATGTTTTGAATTGATTGCCTGTTGTTGTCTTTTTTTCAAATACATGTTGATCTATATCAGATTCTTCTTTGGAATAACAAAAAATTGAATATTCCAATAAATTGATTTTTGGGCATAGCAGCACACAAGATGAAGTACACAAGTAATGAGATGTTACTATAGCATTATTGCATTTATTGATTTTTGTTCAAACTTTGCATCCAATTTTGAGTATTTATTAGAATTTTCAAACAAGAGTTTATAAAGTAACTAGTGGTCCGAGATGAAATATATGTTAAGTAGTGATGTAAGGATCCTAGTGCAAATTGTATATTACGTCGAGTATATGTACATGTATGTTGATAATATCAAGCGATAATGGAATTTATAATAACCAGAATGTATCGTTATTGAGATCATGATCATTTTACATTTTATATAATGCACATGTTGTTCATCATACATATCATCATACATTTCGTATATTGTATTGGTTGATTCAAGATTCCATTAATGAGTGCCTTCAGTTTGCTGGTGTGGAAAAAAAATCGTTCGTGTTAAGGACTTGGAAAAATCAACGGATTTCGGGACGGATCTCCATTTGATTGGGGCTATTTTTCTTTGCAACAGCAAGCAAAAATAAGTCGAGTGCGAAATCTCTGATCAAACAAAGCAATGGTGCAACATTATATACCATATGCATGTGCTATGGTTTGCTAGAACCGTTTTCAAGAATCACACTTCCACTCAATTTGGCCAGCAGTAGTCTTTGTAAATAGAAAAAGAAGTTAAGGCGTGCGAACATTGTTTTATTTATACAGTTTGTTCCTGAACCGGGTACGGTTTGTTAGTTCTTAGTTTAGAGAAATCTTTTAAAGTGGAAAATGAGGACCCTACTTTCATGCGTCTGACATTTTTTGTGTGAGTTCAGTGATTGATTTTTATGCTCTCGTTTTACTCAATATTTTTAGCTCAATTGTATAAAAATCACGCAATATTCTAGACTTTTCTTATCATGTTATAACATAAAGAAAAACGACTTTAAGTATCGAAACCCTTCTGATGTTGCTCGAAGTAACAAAAATTCTTGTTAAAGGGAACATGACAACCTTCTGTATCTCAAATAATTACTATTTCTCCATGTATACACAAGTACAATTTAACACAGCAGAAGTACATTAGATTCAAAACCATGCCTGGTTCACAAATGAAATATTAAATTATATTAAATATACATGTGGTTAATTCCAGTCTATATTTCTTCTTAATTGAAAAATGTATTGCATTTTAAAGATTGTGAAGGTCGTCATGATGAGGAAATACCTTAACAACTAATCTTGGAAAAATGACCACCTCATAATGGTGACCATAAAATTGTTTTAGAGCAGTACATTTTCATTATAAAAATTAATGTTCTGTATAGTGACTAATACTTGTCTGTCGTGTGCAGTGACCAGTGTGTGCCATCCCTTTCCAATTTTCCCATTGACAATGTACCTAATAAAGTGACCAGTTTCATTCTGCAATGGGATTTTCTTTAAAGTAATTCTTTATAATAAAGCCCCTGAGGGTATCCTCTAAATGAGACCCAGTTGGAGTCTAGCCGCACTGACTATATGTATATAATGTAAGTTTGGGTGAATTTGGTGTAACACTTTTCAGACCATTCAACTATTCGCATCTCAGTTTACCTTTGTGAAGCAACTTGAGTGCATTTTTTCGATGAGTGAGTTTTTAGAAAACATTTTTTTAAAAATACTAACTGTTTCATTGAAAATGTACAGCGAAGTTTGTTTAGGATTACATTGTGCTTATATTAAAGCAGCATAGCTTTTTAAATTATAAAAACAGCTATGTTCTTGGATTTGGTGGGATATATTATTTGGCAAAAATTGAATAAAAATCAGCTCATACTTATATACGTACAGTTATTATAACTTAAGATTAGAAGGAAATTTGCATAAATATTTGTTTAATGTAACTCAACCTTTCATTATGTCCTATGCCACTTAAATACACAATGTATTACTATGTCTTTGGAACTTTAGTGTAAATATATTATATGCAATATGATTGTAATTTAATAAACATATGCACATGTTTGCTTTGCTGTTGAGTAAAAGTTTGAAATTAATGCATTTTTTCAGCCTTTTCTTTGAATTCTGGATTAGTGTTTACCTAATATTATTTGGCTTCATGAAAATTAAGATGCTGCATGCGTTTGCTGTGCACTATTCCATGACATGATTGTTTCTGGTTCAGTGTGTTTTGCTGCTAGAATATTTTTACGCGATCTTTTCCCAACAGATTACGTTTGGAATTGGCTATTTGAAATCTTGTTTTTGCTTCAGAATCCATTCACGATTTGGGACTCTAGAGGACGAATAGTCTTTCATCTTATATTTCATATACATTTTGCTTCATTGACCTCCTAATTTTAACTGCAAATGCATGGGATATAATTTCCTGCTCAACGACATTAAAAATAATCAGATACTTGAGATTATTTAATCATAAGAAAATTACGTCGTGAAATTTGGATTCGATGCCTATTGATCGTTTTTAATGGCATAGCCCCCTTTATAATACAGGCCCCTGCATTATTTTAAAGCAGCAGTCGGGGAACCGGGGTAAATTACCCCAAATGGGGTAAAAATAAAATTGTTTTCGGTAATAGGGAAATTTCTATTACATATATAGGCTACTTAATATTTTCATGTAACTTATGTAACTTATTTAAAATTTACATTGATTGTTTTCTTTTCAGAATGGGGGGGGGGTTAATATTGACTTACGTCAAAATATTTTGGGGTAAAGGTTAAAAAAGTTCCCCGACCGCTGTTTTAAAGTCTTTGGAGAAAATCGGGAATTTTTCTGTCAATAGGTGACAGTTGTTTTCGTTGGCACACTGCAGTAGCCATGCACCTAGCGTCGATATTTTTTACCATTAGCGAAACCCAGTTGTTTTCGTTGGCACACTGCAGTCGCCACCTAGCGTCGATAGTTTACCATTAGCGAAACCATAAATGCAGGGGCCTGTATTATAAAGGGGGCTATGCTAATGGCATGCAGTGCACATGATCACAGTGGTGCCTATCGAAAAGGAAATTAAGCGATTAATCAGGTGCGGAATTTGCAATGTCAGTCGGTTAGCCCCATATGCACTCCAAGAAATTAGAACAATAGATATGTTTCCAAATTGCTTTCTTTTTCATTTGTAATTACATGTATTTAATTATTAATACAATATACTTGAACTTAAGGCTCATCGGATGTTGCCAGCTGACATGTCAGTAGAATATACATGTAGCATTTGAATTAGAATCAGTCTACAATCTCTATGGTACTCCTGCATTCCTGAATTTCCTAAAGACAATTTCCGTTATAGTGAGTGTGTTATATAACCTATAGATGCACGTACAGTTAAATCTGGTGCAAATAATTATCGGAGATTATACATGTATCTCATTTACTAATGCAATTGTTTAATTTACACAATGAATTTTGTCTCATTATACATGTAGGCCTATGCTTACATTTTGCAGGTTTGTTCGAATGATTAAACCTCGGTATGACGAATATAAATAAACATGTACATTCTAATAAATTAATTAAAGTAGAGGTAATCTCACGATGGGGAAACATTGCTAGGCTAAAATAAGTTTTTGATTAGTTGACTGATCAGGCTTGAGTGGGCTGGCTGAGCTTTGGATATACAGTGCCCGCCGCTTATAAGGATCACGTTGGGGCCGAGCATTTTGATCCTTATATCCGGTGTCAGAGGCTATGTTCAATGTATACCTACCTATGCACCTATTGAATGTGCGTTACAGGGACCTCGGTCCACTTACCTAACTAAAAAGCACAAAAATATAAGAAATAGCTTCATTCCTGTTATTCTAGACACATGTGCCAGAAAACAAACAACCCCACCTGTTGAGATTCGTAAAAAATGCATAACTAGATTCGTAATCTGTCTTTTTTATATTTTTTTTACCGTGTCTATATGTTAAATTTATTATTGCCAAAATTTTTAGTCTGAAAACTAAGTCATTTAATAGTTAAAATAAGCAGTGTGATAAAGA
>JAQGCC010000985.1:0-27966 GCA_034698905.1 Xestoiulus laeticollis | reverse complement strand
ATAGTTCTAGTGACTTCATAGTGGGGGCGCTGTACCCTATGAGATGCTCAGTCTAGGTTAGTATATATAGGTCGTTGCGATTTCCACTGTTCAAAAGTAGTGTCCCCATTCTGTTGGTGACAAAAACGACGCTTCTGCTTAGCGCTTCATATACAGGGAGGCCCAATCGTTTTTTAAATATTTACGTTTTCGGCGCTTTGGCTTAGTGCTTTATACAGGGTGTCCTTCCTCACATAAAATCTAGTGAACTGCGCGTCGTCTGCATCCACCTTGATTTGTGTGTATCGTCTGCTTTTTGAATAAGATATTTCCTTTTAAAATTCTTAACTAAATCACGCGTACTCATGGGAGGTGTTATAATTCGCGTATTACATTGTGCCCCACCATCCAGATGAAAATTTTGGATGGTGGAAACCTGGCAATAATCTGCAAATTACGCTTATGATGTATACATGCATACACGTGTATAGAACGTGTATACAAGGTGTAAAAATCTATTCACGGATTTAATCTTGCTTAATGTGTTTGGAGATATTCCTGGTAAATACCCAAACAAAAAAAAATCTCTCATAATTCTGCAGGATTCACCAGGCTGATCGTCTGCAGAATCAATTATGTTGCATTACTGCAGAAACTAAAATTGCTAAATTAAAAAAAAAAATCGTTAGAGCAATTCTTATAACTTGCACTTGGCATATTATGGTATCTTATACAGTATAATCATAACTGTTACAATGTATATTGAAAACTACCTGCAATAAAGGAAAATGTAGCAGATAGTTTTCATCGTGTAAATTTCTGCATATGTTCCCTGTTAAACGCGACTTACGCACTGGTTTGCTGGGACAGAATCACGATTTTACCTGCGAATAGCACACGCCAAAGCACACAACAATGAAATTTCACCCATTGGGAAATCCAAAAATGAGGAGGTAAATGTCAAGTCAAATACATTAGCATTGTGAATGCATGTTTACCATTTAGAAAAGGAATTTCGTTGCATGCGTGTACACCCAATTTAAAGTAAAAATGTCTGCATCTACAAAGATGCATTTGTATACGAGCATATATTTGTTTTCTATATGTATTTTTCGGCTTTGTTTATGTAAAAAGCCATTTAAAATTGCAACATATATATTTGTGCATCTTCATTAAAATAATAATAATATACGATGCTTTATGGTCATCACTAGCTGAATCTTCATATAGCACACCCTATGATTCGGTCCCAATGGAGTGCGCTATTCACAGGTTTCACTGTACTATAAGTCGTATCAGGGTTTTAGCAATGTGTTGTTACAACCTATTACTTTCAAGGTACATGGCGATATTGGTTTTGAAATTGGGAACCCTTAGTAAATACGCAAGATGTACGCATGCGCAACAGGCAATTAATGAGGCAGCAAATCTTTACATTTCACATTAAGGCATTAATTATCCGCTAGTCGAATATCGTTTTTCAACTTATACGAAGCAGGCAGTCCAGTGTAGAATTTCATTAGAATAATTCTTCATATTAGATCCCAACCGAAAATGATGATGATGATGATGATGATGAGGATATTAATGAAGTATGGAAGAGAGACTATAGAGAAGAAAGGGAAAAAAATCTGGGGATGCGAACAAGACGAAAACGAGTTTGCATTAAAAAAGCATCATCAACAAGCTCCATATTCAATATGAGCCATGAATCAAGAGCGAGTAAGCAAAGTTTCAAAGATTTGTACTTTGATTACGATTCCTTAGGGGCAGAATAAAACACCTAAGAATATATAATGTATTTGCACTTATACATGTATGCTATTCTGGCAAAAATATCTATGGAAACCCCATAAAAAAAATTAATGTATCGTGAGAATTTTGAAAATTCAAAAAAAATTATCTCTAGAAAACGTCATGGGAGAGTAAACTTTTCGACTGTGGGGCTTCCAAGGGAGTCTAGCGTAGATAAAACAGAAAAATTAGTTTTTTAGTACACGAAAATATTTCATTCACTGCACTATAAAAAAATTAACAGAATGGTGAATGTTATTTGCTTATCAAACTCATATCAAGTTATCATGATCAGGATATGAAAACGAGTCCTCTGTATTCACAAGGGAAATGCTATGAAATGTTTCCTATGAATGAAGTATTACATAAGATGGGTATCCACCAAAGTAAGCATAAAACAAAAACAGCAACAGCAAACAGAAAGTGTTTGTCGGCAAACAATTTCCGACAAACATTGACAAACACTTTTGCAACAAACATGCACAAATATGGTGTCCACACCAGAAAAACCATTCAGTTAAACACGTCAGAAATTTATATATTTGGTTATAGCGCTCCTACAAAAGGCTATTGTTCTATATTAAAACGGCGTCTGCTATTCAGCTACCACTAGCTTATAATTTGACAAAGCTAGCTGAATGAAGAAAAAATTAAGTGCAAGTTTTTTATTTTACTGTATATGTTTTAATTATACATGTACCCTTAGTTAAAATATTCAGGTTATGGCGCCTTTTCTGCAAAAAAAAGTGACGTTATATGCCCTGTTAAGTGCCATAAATCACCTCATGTTTATTAAAGGATTCACAGGGGTGAATTAAAAATCATGATTATTATATTAATTTCACATGGCAATGATAAAGATATAGAAATAACTAGATTTTATGTTATTAGGCGAGTGGGACTGAAAATACCTATCGATTTTTTTGTTTGCCACAGTAAACATCACGCAAACATTTTCCTTTGATCTTCACCTTACACTTGAGCAAACATCAGCAAACATCAAAAGGTTTGCTGAAAATGACGTTTTTTCGACAAACGTTTGTTGGCGGGTGGAACGCAAAATGTTTGTTCCAATGTTTGTTTAAATTGTCCAGGTTTTTGTTTAATGTTTGTCCATGTTTACATTGGTGAATACCCACCTATATAAAGATTCGTTATAGGAGTCATCGAGATTCCAATCTGTATGTCCTGAAGAGTTAATATTTACAAGAAAACAAACTGACATTACTAATTTAACTCAAAACATGTATACTTAAGTTTAGTTATTTTAAATTGTTTCAAACTATTTTAAGTGAGATCCTAGATAGATCCATCAAGATTTAATCAACAAGATTCAACATTGGGTTTCTTGGATACCTTTCACCATGTATACATGTGTGCAGAAATGAAAACTTCAAAATAAAATCCAGATATATTGTTCTTCATTTTGCTTTTCCTAACCCTTGACTCCCAAAGGACCAATTTTGCATATACACACAGTAGTATACAGATTTTTGGCAAATTTAGCTATAACAATAATATACTTTACGAAAGTTTGCTATGAATAACAATGGACACGTGACGCCCATTCGACCTCCATATACATATTAGCCAAAATAGACATTGAAGATGGAAAACAGCATCAAACATGAAACAATAATGCTATGTAAATTAGACAAGACAAAATAATAAACAATACCATTGTGTAATCTGGTACTTAAAACATATTAAAAAGCAAATAGTTGGACCGACGCAGCAAAACGACCGAGAAATAGCAAGCAAGCTACCATAGCTTAGTTCAAGAGTTGGTTGTTCCCAACTTAAACGCGTTCAAACTAAATTACACGCACGAGTGGTCAAGGGCACCCTCGAGCATTAATTGGACCAAATGTCCACATCACATTCGCCTCTGTTGTCGCATTTTAGCTGTTTGTCTTTCACGTTAAATCATGCTGATTGCCAATTGCTATGTAAACAAATTTTCGTTTCAGAAAGTACATTTTCACTCTATGCATCCCTATAGCAAACAGACGAGCACATAGTCCAGAGTTGAGGATAAAAATTAATGAAATCAGTGGACAATTAGCTTAGAAAGTTAACGCCTCGATTCACATCGTCAAGTGGATTTCGTCAAAACTATTTACTTTCGATAAAAAAATGTTAAGTTTCTCTCAATTAGAGAGAATCCACAAAAGCTCTGAAGTTGTGACATACTATAAGTGCAATTGCTTGGTACTATCGTAATGTATATATATACATATATCTAAATTTTATTTCAGAGTACACCGGTTATTTGGAATAATTGTAACCTGGATAACCATTTGGGACACGTCTTGACCCTCTGATGTCTACCTTGGGGCCTATATGTGATCCCCAAAAGCTAAACAATATCAACGAATAGATTTCAAAAGTGTGCATGGTTATCAAAATTAACTAAATTTGGCATATATCTTTTCTTGGTTTGCTTACATTAGGGACTTACAAAAGCGACTTTCCATTTTCACTTAATTGCACTATGGACAGACTATAGAGTTAAAGGCCATTTAGCACTAAATGACCTTTATCGTTTCAGCCTTTATCTTTACCTTTATCTTTGGGTGGGCACACTGCATCTGTAAAATGAGCTTTAGAACATTGCATTATGGGATGGCGGGTCCCACAATGCAACTGAACGAAACAACTGAACAAGGGTGTCCCTATATGGTGACCGCCATCCCATAATGCAATGCACCACTGAGTTAAAGGAGTTCAGCCTGCTAAAGGAGTTTTAAAGGAGCTTAGACCTCCTTTAGCTAAAGGAGGTTAAACACACTATAAAGGTAAAGGCCATTTACGGACTTAAATGTCCTTTAACTCTATAGTCTGTCCGTAGTATTAGACTTTAGAAATGGTTTATAATGCGCATGCGCCAAAAAACGAAAACCTCTTAAAAGTGACATTTTCGGAGTCACAAAACGAGTTGTTCGTCTGCTACCGCTATGCCGCTAGTGGCTTGACTGACATCACGATTAAGTCATAATAAACTGCGCTTTATCTAATGACGTTAAGAACGTTCTTTTTTTATTAATCTTCAAATGCTAAGGAAAACATCGTTTACTTGGAAAGTTTGAGCAATTTTTGGAAGTCATCGTTTGTAAGTCCCTAATGTTCATATATTTCCTATGACTGCATGTGTATTCACATATAGGCATACTTGCACTTTTGGAAAAAAATACTGGACTAGCTAGTACATTATATACTTTTTGCATTATGGTCCAGTATGATCCTAGGTTATGGAATGCTGGTCCCATTATATTTTTCCAATTGAAATAGCCCATTTTTCAAGAAAACGCTATAGAGCCAATACCATTTTTGTTGATGATAATATCATACATGTAGGCTACACAGTAGTTTTGTTTCACACTTGCATTGTGTAGGTTTTATGTTAAATAAATGAAACATTCCCCTGATGAAAAACAATTTTAGTTTTCCTAAGCTACCCTTAGAAATAAATATAACTCATGTACATGTATGTTTAAAACTTTTTGGAGTAAAATATAACTCAGGTGGTCATTCAATTTGCTTTTTAAACCATATTTTTTTTCTATCAGACAGTATAAAAATTATAACCAAATCGAAGAGGTCCTACATATTTTCAGCTGTGAACGTGTCGACAATATTGCTGAAATACACTGTATGTTTATGCGAGTTTAAATACAGCCATAAGAACACCCTTTAAAAGTCAGTGTAAACTAATAAGAATTCGTTGTGCTTGCTTAATATGCAAATTGGAAATAAAATTAAGGAACGAAACAGGGCGTGGTGTTCCAAACGTAATTATCAAAGCTTATGCCAGCAAACTTATTAAAAAATACAAATTAATGAGCGATATTTTTTGGAGGAGAAAAAGGAAATATTTTTTTTTAAAAAAAACATTACAGGCTGTGAATTTCCGAAACCTATCCAATTAAACGCTTTAGGCAATATAATTTCCGAAGAAGATACAGCTAAATGAAGCATTTTCCATTACAAGGTTTGCGTGTAAACTCGTTATAAGGGAAAAGCCAGCGTGAAGGTGCCTCGATGAAAATGTCGCATTAATGAGGCAAAGGTCTGATTAGGGCACTTTAATTAACAACTGATTCTGCCACCGTGCATACACATGCGTTGATAAAGCAACGGAGCAATTTGCATGTAAATGGAGAAATTTGCACATAAACCTGGAAAAAGAGCCGCACATCCTCTGTCATTAGCGCCAAAGGGGTGCTTATATGCATATTAGCCTCGAAAGTTCAATTTCATTATGTATTTCCCTGTCAAAAAAGCATTTTTCCCTAGACAGTGTCCTTTCTGATAACATCAGGTGAAAAACATAAATAAACGAAACACTTGAAATAAAGCATGAATAGACCTTTTAGTATCCATGATAATAGTAGTAAACATGATAATTAAAAATACATATTAGAAAACATTAAATAACATTGGAATAAGCACAAGGTGCAAGTTAAAACACTGTAATATTCAGGATAAAGCACTTTTAAAATGCTAGATGTGCTGAATAGTTGAAATAAATAAATATTTAATCAAAAACATCAGAGAACAATCTTTTATTTTCATATATAAACAATATAAAAAGTTTATAATTAAGCCTTATAGGATTTCTAAAAATATATAAACCGTTCAATTGGTCAGATTAACTTCACAGCCGATTTACATGTATATGATATCCCATACAAAAATAATGAGCAGAAAGTGATTAGAAAAAAATCACATGCATTTCATGCAGCAACATTTATTATGTAGATTTCTTAAAACAGAAAAATGGGATACAACTATCCACCATAACTCTGCAGAATTTCTTGCAGAAATACATATTTAGAAATTTACATGATGAAAGGTGTCTAATGCATTTCCATTCCTTCAGTTACTTTTCAATATACTTTGTATAAATATATCATTATACTGTATAAGGTACCATATATGAAGTCAAGTGCAAGTTATAAGAATTCCTCTAACAATATTTTTAGTTTCTGCAGAAATGCATCATAATTGATTTGCCATAAAAAAATCACCATAATTCTGCAAAGGATCAGCCGGGTGAATCCTGCAGAATTCTGATAGATTTTTTTGTATGAGATTTTATAATAAAAAAATAAATAAAACATTTCTATTTTCTTTCGTTTCTTCGAGGTTCGTGCTTTCTGAGCGTCAATTTTAACATTCGTTTCAGGCCAGAATTTATACCACCCAGTTTTAAGAAATTGACACTTGAAGATCATCCCATTCAGCAGCAACATTGAAAATTACATCTTTTATGGATCTCATGCAACTGACGGTTAAAAGAGTAACGGTTAATCGAGCTTTTACTGCCCATTGAAATGTCAAACATCAAGACCTCAGAATAAACCCCCTCCAGTTTAGCTTAATAGTGATTAAAACTCGCTATTGGTAGTTGGCCATGTTCATAATTGGAGCATAACCCTTGCATTTTAAGATTAATGAACTAGTCCGTTAAATGATATTGAGAAATTAATTGGTCTGGACATAATTACACGGTCTGACGATGACCAGCAGATAACCGGAGAAATCATTGAATCGGGGTAATTCGCAAAAATGAGTTTGTGCGATGCTCATTAAGCCTCGGTTAACAACGCCGAACACACCCAATCAGTGTCATTCATCGATTTATTCTAATTAAATAAAAAACGAAGTAATCGCATTACAAAATCTGACTTTCTGCAAATATAATTAGGTGAACGGAGGGGATGACAAATAATAGATATGTTTGCGCATCATGATGTTTGTGATGTTTCGTATAATAATATTATGCTCATATTTGTGAACTGCGCTGAAAATGCTATTCACTCCGAACTGTTCCTTGTTGCCACATCGTCAAATATTTAACCTGACGACCGCATAATTGCATATTTTCAGAGCGAAAATGCATTATACATGCGCTTTTGAATTCGTCTATAAATGGAGTAGAAAACTGAATGTCACCATGTGCTGCAGATGCCATGCTTGCAAAGTAGAGAGAAATGTCAAAACCAGTCTTTCGATCCATTAATAGGGAGATTTATAAGCACGTATCATCATCCATCGATGATGCGTGATACATCATGATACGAAAATCCAAGTAGAAATAGTAATAATTGATCTGCAGTGCGCATTTAACTTGCAAACTATGAAATTGAGTACATGTATAGGCGAGTGACATTATTTCATACTGCGTTTACATGTATAGTGTGTGATAGTGATTGTTCTGCCCCCGGGGGTTGTTCCAAACTATTTAATTCAACCTATCAATTAACACAGGATAAAATCCAAAAAAAAAGCAATTATGCTAGTACTTTAATCGGGATTTGTTGAACCTCTTAAGCAAGGGTATTCCTAAAATGTATTATTACCAATTGCTGCAAACACAGCAAACAATCGTACTGTGTGCCCAACCACAAAATGATAAAATGGTGGAATTCCTGAAAATAAATATATCCGCTATAAATCCAACCTACAGTTGTCATATTCAGATTAAAAACTGTATTAGTCATAAATTGTTGATAAAATAAAAAAATTGTGAAAATAGCATTAATATACATCATGTCTCGGTAGGCTCCTTCACGCGAAAGCTGTTAAGCACAATAGTATAAGAGAAGCCATTTCTGGCTCACTTTCTTCTTTTATTGGGTTTTCTACTTTATACAACAATTTTTAAAATAATTTACAAATATTTTTCCATGACGAATCTTCAGCTAGTTTTATTGTTTTCAAGTCATCCATCATAAATACAACAACTTTGCAACTTATGAAGTTGTATTAATGATGGATGACGAACGATTTTTATACATATCTGTATACCGCTTCATCACAAACGTATACTACTTGTTCATCATGAAATGAACATTAATTTTTGCCCATAAGTTTATTCTAAAATATTGTTAAGAGTCATTTCTGGGTCTCTTTTTGCCTAAAAATCTGAAGAAGCAAGAAGTGAGCAAGAAATGGCTTAAATATATTCTCTTATACTACTCACAAGCCGGCAACGCTTTTCCTACGTAATTAGATGCACGCATAAACAGCGCATGCGCACATCTAATTATGCAGGAAAAGCGTTGCCGGCTTGTGCTTAACAGCGCTCACGTGAAGGAGCTTATTATTTTCTCATTTATATGTAGTTAATTATAATTCTTTTCAAATTCAAGTGGTTGTTTGGTTTGTAAATAATGATAGTGGGTTTTATAAAATTATGGATTTTTAGAGTAGAAAAAGCTCACTATCATTGCTTAATAAAAAACACAGTTTTCGTGAAAAAAAGTTTAATTTTAACATGTCACAAATTTTAAAATATGAGAAGAAATGTTAGTTAAAATACTTGATTCTTCATAAAGTTATGGTAGTCTTATGTAGTTATACTAACTATCCAAGTAAATACAATTTAAATCTGGTAATATTCAGCCCAAGCATGTCCAAATTTTCACGTGAAAGATTTTAAAAATTTTGTGACCATGCACGCACTTGAGACAGCGAATGTAAAAAAAAAAATATGAGAACACGGTCTATGTTTGTACAGTTAGTGTCAGCAACCTTGTATTTCAAGCAGTCAATAAGTATACTTCTAAAAAAATCCATTCAAAATCAATTGGCAACAATCATTCGACGGTTGTTTTCGTCCCCCTTTCATTTTTCACCGGTTTTTTTTTCAATATATCCATTTCGATAAGGACGAAATAAGAAAGCTGAGTGGATTTTCGAGTGCGGGATATTACTGTAATATAGTGAAAAAACAATAATAAAAAATGCTGTGTCAAAAATCCTGGCTTAGAATCGCTATGAAAGTAAAGCAACCGAAAGCCATTTTCTGCTTTTGAACACAGCTAACAAGCATGAAAACGGTGCATAAAAATGGTCTTGTACGAATTTGACGATAGCTTTCCGATAAATACATACTGCATCCAACATTACACCGGGCTCGTAAAGCACAGGTGTTGCAATATCAGTGCTAAATATTGTATTTATTTATAGGGGCGTTTTTCAGCCCTAACGATACGTGTTCGGTGGTAAAACACATTCTTTGCAACATCTGGCAGAAAAAAACAATCAACAATTTAATGCCTTCTACGTCTCATCTCGTAATTTCATCACGGAATTTCATTTCAAAATTATTTATTGCAGTCAGAGTTTTACAGTTTATTACGAGAATCATCGTGTCAACAATTGCAAATTAGAGCTCAAAAGCATTTCAGCAAAGTCAATATAGTTAACAGGAATTAATTACCAAAAAGCAATTGATGCTTATCCTTCCAAACGTTATGAATAATGCAAAAGTATATAATTGCAAATCGTAAAGGTTACCTGCATTTTAAAAACTAAACTAATCAGCTGCTCCCGTGAACATTTCCTTTATTAAAAACACCTATTTTCAAATTGGCTTTCACATTTCCGTTAAAATGTTCGTGTTATGCATGCAAGCTAACTGGATACTTACCAAAAAATACCAATTTCTAAATTGGGTATTTAATGGAGCTAGCTGAAACGGGTCATTAAACGAATTTAACAATTGCTTTTGCGAATACATGCAGTTTAGTATTTGATCTGCATCTCAAAACGCATATACAAGCTAGCATACTACAGAAAATCGCGGTAATTTGGTATCGGGGATAGTGGGGTACTTTGAGACAGTTTTTACATATTTTACTTACATCTAGAAAAAGAATTTTCTTAAAAATATATGAAAAATATGCGTACACCTTTGCTCTATTTACATTATATATAATATCGTTCAGTTTGATCAAAATTAAGCCGATATTTTATTTGTACCAAACCCCCTCCTAATGTCTCAGGTTACCCCACATTGCAGGATACTTTTCGACAAGCTCTTTCTTTCTTTTAATTAATATGCAGATTTTACACATTCTATTATTCTCTAATATACTTGTCTCTTTTTAGTAATAACCTTAGTTGAAGATTTTTCTAGGTTTTATACATTAGCGGTTCGAACTTCCAGATTGTTTTCGATTTGTACCATTCCCGCAGCTTTATAGCACATGTAATTGATAAACGGTATTAATAAAATATCAACAGAAATAACGGCCGAATCTCTTCTGGAATTTGGAATAATAGCAACAAAAACATTAAAGGCATATATTTTCTGTTTTGAAAAACTATTAGGGAATACTGTCCTAAATGCACCCGATACATATAGTGGCTGTCCCAAAGTGCCCCATTTACAGTGCAATGACGCTTTTAAATTCCAGTTTGTAATCCGAAACTTATAACTGACTACATCGATCTGCTTTATTTTAAGGCTATAACACATGAACAAATTGTAGATGCATTTTTAGGCTTTTCCCTCAAACTTTTCTAATTCCAATTTTAAAAGTGCTTTCTAATAATTGTAGTTCAGATTGCAGTAAATTTACTGTATGTCAAAATGTTGTTTTCAACAGGGAATTTCCCCTTTTCTGTTGCATGCAACCCCCACTTGGCCCCACACGCAATGTTATGTTACTCACTTCCTGTCTTTGGTCAGTAAAATGGACAATTCCATTACAAAATAGGGAAAGCTTTAAAAAATTAGATGCAAAATAAGAATTAGTTGCATCTATTTTTAAGATGCATTTAAAAAATATAATGTTTTTGATCACTAAATAAACAAAATAAAATATTTAGATGTAAATTTATCTTATTTTAAGATGACTATCTTATTTTTAGATGCATCTAAAAAACTAAAAAATTTGCAAATTTTAATGCAGTACCCAACAATATATGTATGCTATTAACACCATAGTTTAATATTTGAAAACAAATAATTCAAGTCTTTTCCACTGCAGAATGCAACTTTAAGGTCCAAACAACATAAAATCGTTCATACCACCCATCTCGTGTTTTAAATTTCAATGCAATTTCAGTAAATGATGTAAGAGGGTTCCACTAATAACACTTGTGAACGATTCCGTGATTCTCTCAAACCTATAGGTTCTAAAACGTCACTGTCCCACATTACACCATGTCCCAGACTGCCCCCATGCACTCTTCCTTGAGAATACTTTATATATGATACAATGTCACCAGGTGGTACAGATTATCGTCTCAAGTAGGGACTGAAACGTCCGTCTTCAAATTCAAAGGTCCTTGTAGTTGCTAAACCATTACAATAGCTGATGTATTCGGTAATACAGGAACATCTAGATATACAATGCAAGAGAATATGCAGTCCGTACACTACAATAATCATGTCTGAGAAGGTGGATTGTTGAGATCACAAATGTTAAGACTTATTCCTTAAAATAGGAGAAGCTTGGGATTCTAACCAAGCAGAAAAGAAATAGGATACACCAGTCTTGAGGTGGATTTTGAAAACAATAAAGCAAGAGGGAGATTTTTATACCGACTCTCTGAAAGCAGACACGAAGAGATAACTAGCGTTTTGATTAAAAGCCAAGTAAAACTCTTTTATATTTCCTTTATCATCTCTTCGCAATCGGGATATCAAATTGCCGGGAAATAATATTAAATAACCAGTCAGATGCAATCCAAAGGGGGTTATATAAAAAAATTCTCAAAAAGTACATGTCTTCAAAAGAACTTATAATACAATGAAAAACGTTTTGCAGTTTGTCTTAATCTAAGACCTTTTCGGACGAACAGTGTCTTAGACTTCCTACTTATATAACATACGACTCTTTTAGAAAATGCAAGTTAGACTCAACCCCAGGCCACACTAAGCTGGAAACGTGCATTTTGCTAGCATCAAACAAGGCTTTTAATTTAAAAAAAAGAATTTTCACACTAGGTATTAATGTGCAAATTTTATAATTCAAATTAAACTCGATGCCCTGTTTGAGGCTAGCCAAACGCGCGTTTACAGCCAAGTGTTACCTTGGGCTTAAAGTTCTCAATGGATTTTCTGTATTCACCAAACTAATAAAATGTACATGCAAGAAATAAGAAACAAAAGTACGTAGCAGCTCAATGGCTGTTTATAAAGTATGATTCATGTATACAAACTCTGTATACTAGATAAAACAATGCAGCATTATTACATCGAGAAATTCAAAAATCCAAAAGCAGAAAATAAAAACCAAATCGTAAAGTTTAGATTCTGCACACGGCAATACTGTCTGCATGTATCTTATTTCTCATTCTTTTTGACTACCTATTTCTCCATTTTTTAAGCCAAACTTTCTTCTTGTAAGGGGTCAAGAGAATCCTCTTACAATTGAATATCACGCCCGAAGAAACCGCACAACAAGATTAAGAAAATTCAATTTTCCCAACAAAAAAATAAAAACAAAAAATACGGCATTTAGCTCTTAAAGTGAAAAGCAATGGATGGGCAGTCAGTCATAGGGACATAATGCATTCACATCAGTCAGTCAGCTGAACTATCGCGCAAATCCAGATGCAGCAAATGTAGAAATACGAACTTGTACTTGGCACAATAAAGTCAATTTTATAGAAAGTCATATCATGTAAATCTGACCGGTAAAAAAATGTACCAAAGGCATATTTTTAAACTTATATGGCGAATCTCGTATTCCTTCAAAAATATATCTTATTGCATTCTCTGGCATTTTGCATTGCTAATTTAGTATTCCCTCTCATGATATAAGATTCCATTTCTCAGTTTTATCATAAACCAAATAGAAAGCAATGCTGTATAGTAGGATACTAATAAAGTACTAATAAAGTAGTAGTCAGCATAAAATAGATGCCTATTTTTTGACATGAAATATAAACAGGTTGCATGATTAATATATAATGCGTATATATATTTAGAGCATCTATTTAATTACATCTTGCATTTTTATTTTAATACAGCTTTTAGTTTAATTGTTAATATATACCCGGAGGATTTTTTTTTATTGTTTTCTGGGGTTTTTATTTGTGAGAAAAACCCGGAGTCAATCAAAATTCCTGAGACATATACCCAAGGGTCAACCAAAAATGAAACGAACCAAGGGTATATATCGGTATATATCTGAAAAAATAATCCTCAGTAGGAATTTACACTCGGCAGGAACAGGCATAAGATTTTATTAAGTGCCTCAACTTCGGGATAAACTCACTATAGGTTTACAGAAATTCGAGATTTTCTATATATAGAGGGGGTAAAAGTCTGATAACAAAGCTTAGGGGTTCAAATTCAAGAGCAGAACTGTTCGGGAACCATGCAGGCTTTCAACAACTTGACAAAAACAAGGTTTTTTTATAGAAACAACAGAAATGAAATATGGGAAAAATGCTTAATCGTCAACCAACTTTTCCAAATACTTTTTTTAAAACCTGTGGAGTATTTGGGGTTACGAGATAATCATGTACAACAATGCAGATCTTAACTCTACTAATAAAACGTTTTTTGAACCCGTGTTCAGTATAGAATATGCAATTGTGAATGGCCCTGGAGAATGACAATACATCTTTTGGCACCCGCACGTATCATTTATGATGCGTTATCGTAAAGGAATCGCAGATACTCCGTGGTGCCAAAACTCCCTAATAGTTCTACACAGTGCAAATATAAGCAAATGCAAGAAAAAACTTCAGCTGTAGCTAACAAAACCCCATTTTATCCCTAACATTTTAGCGTTTACATCATTTTGTCTACTCCCTGTATGCATGTAATCCAAGCTGAGTAAACGAAAAATAGGCAAATGGACAACTAGGGAAGACTCCCCACGAGTGTTCGTCCAATGGCTACTTAGCACAGAAAATCCAATATAAAGGAGTGAGGAAACTACGTTTTTCGTGTTGGATAAAATAAAAAAAAACTTGGAGAAGAGCGCCTTAGAAGGCCATATCAGAAAAGTTCATCTTGTTCTACACCCTTAGAGGTCCCATGATGCTACTAAGATTTCCGTTTTTCTCCCCCAAGAAACTTTTTTTTCCTCTTCCAAGATCTAATCTATTTCTAAAAGCCGTAGCTTTTCAGAGTAGAAATAGAAAGGAAACATTATTGAATTTTTTCATTGTGCTTTGCAAATCCAGAAAAGGAAAAGTCCATCGAAACCCCAGGTTTTTTGGGCCAACCCACTTGCCCAATGGAAAACTGACCCTGCTAGAACGATGTCCAGAGGACCCCGAGATGTTATCGCCACTGGACCTCACTCTGGGTCCAACAAAGAATGGATAAAGAAAATCTCATTTTCTTCATGGCTTCATTTAACCTCATTTACCTCCTTTTAGAAACTGCGCTTCAAATTGGATTTGAAAACGTTGTTTTCTGGCACTCGTTTTGGGGAGGGTTTTTTCCTGAAGACCAATTTTCACGAATGATAAAATTTTAGGCGAAAAGTGAAATGATAGGTCACTGATTTCACCGATATAAAATTATTCTTGCCGAAATATCGGGAGTTAAATCGATAATCCGTTGCATGCTGCTCATAGATAGTGCTGATGCATGCTATGACGAGTCTATTTTGATATAAAGGTCAACTTTGCTTTCAACCATCGTATACTTAAAGATTTTTTACCATTTACTTAAAAACTGTAATCTATGACTAAGGAAAATTATGATAACATTCGAATAAGTTAAATGAAGTTGAATAATATCAAAATGTGACATCCCGTGTGGAAAAATGTCTTATATATGGCATACATGGATCCAGCATGGACCTCTAGGCTCAAATATGTGGGGGCTGGCTTAACGTTTTTCCATTTTTTCGGAATGCATGTTTAATTTTTTTGTTATTAATTAAAGGATTGCGCATATGGCAAACAAAAGAGCAGTACATTTATTACAAGTTCGTTTTACAATTTTTCAATTTTTCTACAATTTTGTGGGGGGCCCTAGGCAGTGCCTAGTTTACCTATATGGTAAATCCGGCACTGCATAGATCCATGTATATCCGATATAATCCGTATATAAATTAATTAGGTATGGCCAGACTTTGTCTCCACATATCGCCATATCAAAAATTGTCCGTATCTGATTTATATGAATTCGGCCGTGCATGCCTCCATATATGGTCATTACCGGTTTCAATATATGGCCAAATCTGGCAAAATACTCCACTAAGTTTAGTCGAGTATCTTATGCCTAGTCCATACCAAGGAAACATTTCCATGAAACATGAAACTTTTATTATGTTTCATGAAATGTTTCAATGATGTTTCATTGGTTAGGACACCTTGTTTCATGAAATATGTTACGCCAGATATTCTAACCCCCGTACCACAGTTGCACAAATGGCGCTGCTTGAGACCAAGCTTCGTATCAAGTCCTGCATGGGATTGCTACCAAAGATAGTTACATCTGAACCACAGATCAAGGTCGGTCAACAAGGTACCTTGAGACGGCAGTTTTCAAAATAACGGAATAAGACAAATTTCACGTGCACCATGTTGCCAGATTACAATTCTCATTTTTCCCTAACAATCGTTGCTGTCGAGATACAGATATTGATAGGGAATTCTGTGATATTTTCGATTTTTCTTGCCTGGAGCTCCATCTCCAATAAGATGTCGACAATTTGGCAACTGTGGTACCGAATTGGCTCAAAAATGGTCAGGGGGTAAGTATCAAAACATTTCATTTCAATATTTTTGTCATGAAATGTTTCGAGTTTTGTGTTTCATGAAACTGTTTCTCTGATGTGATTGCAACTAGTATAGATGGTCTTCCTGCCTAAATGACTTATGACCTCGCCTTAATGGTATATTCTCTCATCTGCAGCACAATGACAACATCTACCTTTATAGCTGATATAGCCGAAAAATACTCTAAATTTATAACAATTGTGATGTGCAAGGCAAGTCCGAATCATTTCCAACACCAACATATTCAAGCACAACTTGGTAAGATAATTTCCAAAGTAGTAGAAGAAAACACTGCCAACATTTCAGTAATTTTCTAGGGCTTTATAAGTCTACATGTAGTTAGGATTAGTTTTCGCTTACATTGATACTTTTTTCATAAGCAGCACTAAACAAAACGAGAAACTATAATCAATGGACTAAACCCAATTGCATTTGCTACTTTTTAAGCGCTTTCGATTATTTATTCATCAGTTATTCTCCCGGGGATTTCAGAAACAATACGTCAGCTCTCCAACATGCAGGAAGCAGCAATAATTCCCTAAATCATCCCGGGAAAAAATACTTGTTATGTAATCGTTGTATACAGCGAACCCTTAATATAATTGCGTTCTCTGTACAGGGCACAAATGAAGCCACGGCATCTTGCCGGAAAGATCATTAAGTGTCTAAATGAGAAAGTGTTAGAAAAACACTATCATTTATTAAAAAAAAAGCAATTGCATAAGTCTACTTCTCGTTTTTACTGTTATGGTTCCTTTTCATCCAAATTGCCATCTTGTTGGCTCATTATGTGCAAGAAAAGGAAAGAAAAAACTATATATAAAAAAGTAAAAGAAAATGCAGTATTTTATGATCGCTTCTTTAGGGGGCATCTGTCCACCAGAAGCTCCAGCAGCGCCATTATTGAATACGTCGGGGTCAAAAGCAATTTGTTCCTCGTAATGGCAGTTTACTGTGGCTAATGGCGAATGGAATCCAGGAAAAAAAAGGAAGTAGTAGGGTTGGTCTCAAGAAGAAGAAAAAAAATGACCAACGCCCAGCTCAAAGGAGAGCAGCAAAAAGGATATAAAAACATAGGCGAAACACGTTCTTCTGTTATTATTCCGCTTAGCTATACAATAAAACCTGTGAATAGCGCACCCCATTGGGACCGAACCATGGGTAAGAGCAAAATTTACATAATTAGGAAATTGCCTATTTCTACAGATACAGGATACCAACTTTTGATTATTGTGATTGACACATGTAATATATTCGCGTTAAATGTCACTGACTTTAAATTGCTTTTCCTATAACAATTCCAGTTTCTCCATTTAGGTAGGAACTGTATTGGGGCACTTTTGCTTCTCTAATTATACTATTAGGCTAAATGCATGCTGAAGCATGGATAAGAGGATGGATATGGCATGACCCTGAAATGCAGCATTCCGGTTGATCAATCGGAAAATTAATCGAAACGCTGCATTTCAAGGCCATATGCCATCTATCTTTTACCTTTATAGCTAAACTTACGCCTTTAATGCAACACCAATTAAGTTACATCAAATCTTTGAAATTATAAACACTTTCAATTGGAAGTTTAACAGATAGTGACATTTTTCAACAAAATCTGTACTTCAAAAGGACAAAATGGATGTGGCCATGTTCGGACGCCATGCTGATGAAGGAAACAAACGCAAAAAATCGTGAGAAATTACACTAAAAGTTATTACAACAACCACTTCACAAAATTTCATTTTGCAAATTTGCGCTTTCGCAACACATTTAAGAATTGGACAACGATGCATTATCCGGTGCAATTAAGTGCACTAAGCACAATTAAGGTTTACACATTCGTAATTACACCCAGTCTAAATCATAATTTATGAATGCTCTGTGAAATGTTTACTGACATCCATAGATGAAGTAACAGTAAGGTCTAAGCGCATTGAAAACGCAAGGGCGACCATCCATCCCATCGATGTCTGACCTTCTGACTGCTCGTTAATCAGAAATTGGAAAATGCGATATGGGGGCAAAATGGTGCTTCAAAATGGCGGAAATAAATCACCGAGATTCCGTGACCTCGAAAGTCACAATGGCGCCCGTGTCGTTTAATTTACCAGCAGTGTCACTATCATAACTGACAATTGAAAAGCAGACTGAAAGGAGGAGGACACTGACGCTGGGAGTGCCACCTGCCGGGCAACACTACATCAGAAACCATCGATCGCCTCTGTACCAAAGGCGCATCCAACCGCACTTTTGGTAAAGAAAAAATGCCCATTTGGTGGTAAGATGATAGGCCCCCAAAAAATCCGAGGGACATTCAACAAGAAAAAAAAAATAACAACGACGCTTCTGCTTCCTCATCGATTTCTGCTGTCTTTTTTTTTCCGGTGAGAATGAACGGATGAACGAGGACAATAATGGATATCATCTCTAATTGTGCTCGTATACTCCTGTCATTGACTTTTTGCTGACAATGCCAAAAGCAACAACGCGATGAAAACGCTGCAGTTTTGCCAAATTGTGAAGTCGATTTTTTAATATACATGTACATCCATTTGATACCAACCATGCATCTGTCTATCCACATACTGAATGCGTTTCATCTGATTTGCAAGTTTTGGTAAAACGGTTAAAAAAATGTTGACGCAGTGTCAGAGATGCGACCACAAGTATTGTAACGTGGAACTTGAATTTCATGGTGCATGTATAAGCCACCGACACACCGCCTCATGGCATAAGGTCTACTCTGCACGCAATTAGACGGCCATTTCTCCATCCATGCCTCGTTATCAAATAAATTAGGAAAAAAAGGTGTGGTCTGAGGGTCTCAAGGATCATATTCGAACACTAACTCTACATGTATATATACTAGTAAAAGTTTAAGGGTAAAAACATTGTGCTATCAGCGATTAAAGAAAGAAATCATTCTAGAATGATTGCAATCAAACATCTTGTTTTCGATATGCTCGCAATATAGTAGAGCAATCCATATAATGTATAGTGGATGTTCCACAATATGCGAGCGTATGATGATTGTTCGATGATTATGATGTTCGATTGCAATCATTGATTCCAGAATCATTCTATAGAATGATTCCATTCTTTAATCGCTGATAACACTATGTTTTTACCCTTAGAAATACCGTCTGTATAGAGACTGAAGCTATACATTGAAATATCAGTATGTTGGTTAGCCCAATGATTTTGCATAATTTTAGTGAAATAAAGTTGGTTTCATTTTTTTATAACATATAGATGCGTGAACAATAGGCATATTGTGCCAGCGTGTGCACACTAAGCAGATGCCTTTAGCGTGCACGTTATAACGCTATAATGGTCGTGTACACCCATGCTAAAAATACAGTGCTGTCCATAGTGTTATAGAGATAGCGTCGCGTAGTTAGCGTAGTGGCGTAATATCCCTAATGCAAGAAATACAAAATAAACTTAGAATCAGCAAACAAATTACATCAGGTGTGTTACATGATAGGGATAGCCCATAGTTGGCTTAAGGAGAGATTTGAAGGAATTAACTTATTTATTTTAGTCTAAAAGATACTTTGGTGTGGCTCAATTGCATGCAACACACCCTGAAGGAATTAACTTATTTATTTTAGTCTAAAAGATACTTTGGTGTGGCTCAATTGCATGCAACACACCCTGTATAGTAAAAACAATAACGTAGTCCTATGTAAAAAGTGAGCCCTGAATGAGATGCTACAATGCCATGTTTTTTTTTTTTGCTTTGTTTTTTTGCATGATTTGGGTCTTCAATTGTAGGGATATCACGCTTATATAATATTATATGAACAATATGCACTCAAGGACAGCATCAATGTGCAAACCACGTGGTGCCATGTTCCTATCCAAACTCGTGCTTAATTCGAGAACAAAAGTACTTCTATTGACCATAGTGTGGAAGAAAAATCAATCCTCCATCACAGCCTAGATAAGCAACACCCGATATCATTTTAAACGAACAAAAAAAATATGTTTTTGCATTTTTATAAATAGTCCTGGAGACAGAAAATGTCAAGACGACAGTAGAGAAGGAAGACACAAAAAAACGAACATTGAGGATAAATTAGATGGCTGCTTATGTATAACGAGAAGTCTCCAACTGTCAGAAGAAGAAATAGGGACTGTCAACCAGACAAGAGAATGGGCAAAAATGATAAAAAATAACATTTGCAAACACAGTACATCACTGCTATAGTTTGTGTTTGCCATATACACAGTATATATGTTAGAGAGCTATGTATGCACATAAACGCGGAAATCATAATAAAAGTCACATATAGCCGATCGAAAACAGGCTAAAAAAAATGAAAACGGCTAAATTTTTTACCTCTAGAAGTATTTCTTGGCCATATCGGTTGAAAACTATATACGCAAATGTTTGCACCATATTTCTCTGAGAGAATATCAATGAAAATAAAGTATTTTCCGCCACAAAAAAAATGTAATAATAAAACAGGCTACATGTAGGAAAAAACGTCAAAGTAGGCCTACTTTAAAAGCTCCGTTATGGCCCAAAATGAAATCTAAATATGCAAAAAGCAATGTAGCGGAGTGTATATGTATGAAAACTCGCATTGATTGCCCATAAACCATAGCTGCTATTACATCCAGTATAAAAAAAATCTTTTTTTTTTGTGCTAACAAAACTACCATCTGGGTCTGAAAGCAAAACATTTTCCTCCACACAACAATTCGTCTTTTTTATTCCGTTTGATAGACTGTCAAACTAACGTTTCAATTTAAAGGCCATTATTTGATCAAATAAAATCAATATGGAATAAATGATGACTAATGGCGAATTAAACGTAACGGGTTGCCAAGCGACGACTTATAAGAGGAATTCGAGGATGCAAAATTTCCCTTGCTAATATCTAACATCGTGGGAATTGATATAGCTATTTTCAAACTGGATCGATGTATTTTACATGAACAAAATAAAATAAAAAAAGTTGCAAAAAGGGGTCTGGCTTAAAATTCACCGCGCTTATTCTTCTGCAATGAATACAAATTCAATTTGACATCCAATTTGAATTTCTGAAAGTATGATGAAAAATTTTCGAATGAAATGCCATCAACTTAATTGCTGACATTATGGTATACATATGTAAGTAAAAACACCAAGACAGTTTTTTTCCCTCTGCAATACTGCATATATAGCCTATAGTTTGAATTGATTGAAGTAAAGCTATACTCGATTAATAATTCAAGGTAATTAGACATTGATATGAATTTTGCTATGCAAATTACCCCGTGATAGAGTTAAAAAAAGACGACTAATTACCAATAATTCATATCCTGATGAATAAATTATTCCTTTGGTTATTATATATTAATTTATTTTGAATGGCTAAGCGTATATATGCTAATTGGGTTGGGTCGAATTGTAAAAATTCTGCTATTTACTGAACATGTATAAAATTACAGCTAAAGTTTCTCTTTTGTAGTGTATAACAATATTTTTTTTTTTTAATAGCAATACAGGCTGGATATATATCCGATGTTTCTACATTACTGAATAAATGTTTTCTCAATTTTGGTATACAAAATTTATACTTTTTCATTATTTTTTATAAAAAAGTATTAAATTTCCCTAAATTTACATAAATAAATACTATTATGCATGCGCATCAATAAGTTATATGCTCCTCAAAGGCGTTGTGGTATCACGTTAAACTAATGAAATTGTCGTCTCCCCTAAACCACAAACCCATTAACGTCGTCCCCACGCATGCGCATAGGCAAAAAAAAGCAGTGCTGCCAAAGTCGTCAAGATTAAAGGAAACCTGCACAATCCCTCTATTGTCAAGACAAAATTAGTGTTAAAGGTAATAAATATAGCCTTTTCATTCTGCTATCATCTTACTATACCCCAAATTATGCATTTATTAGCTAATTAATAACTATAGGTTTTTTTTATAGATAATTTCGTCTAATTCTGGCCAGAATAAAGAGCATGTGAGTAACAAAAAAAAACTGATGTGGCGACGACGCCCTAACATAATGAATTTGCATCTCAGGAATAATAATTAGAGCGACGCATATAACGTTTACTGTCTGCAATGGTATGGGCGTGTCCCATGCGTTGCATTAACGGACATTTAATAACCATTAAAACCGTCGTTAACGATTTTTAAACGCGCATCTTGCCGTCAAATAGAAAGAAGACACGATATCCTGAAACGACCCATAAACAACGGTAATATAACAGCATAACTCATAAGACACTCTTATGGTCAGTTGCATCATTTTCCGTCCTTCATTATGTTTTAATAACCCATTAAAGATGACGGTTTGCGTTGCAACTGTTATCATTAACTAGACAGAAAGTTACATTATCTTAATAGGCAGTTAATGTTAATCGCGGATTAAAAAACGTCTGTTAGATTTAATGGGGAATCAGGCACAACTGAACGGAAATATTAGGTGTTTTCCCACCATTATTACCAGGTAACCATGACGCACATGCATGTATTTACAAACTTCATTATAAATTCTCAGCAATTTTGATGAAGAAAACAAAACTTGAAAAAAAATGTCAATAGTTACACCGGGTTTTCACAAAAACTTTTCCATGCAATAAACCGTATTTTTAAAAAAATTCTTAACCGCCCTTACGACTGAAAGTTCAAAAATTAGGCAGTATGCCTATAATAACTTATTGAAAATGTTCTATAAATGGCCTATCTTGACTTCATCTTGGTATACACAACACAATAAACTATTATTAAGATTTTTTCTTATCATGAAAAAATTAAAATTAATAACTAACTAAAATAAGTTTTTAATTTGGAGCTTAGCGAATACTTGTGCAATTTGTACGTTTAGTTGTATAAGCAGATAAAAATATTTTTATTGTTAGAAAACGTCAAAAAATTTTAATTAAGATAATATTAAACTGTTTTACAAGGGGAGTCAATCATTTCTATAGATGCATGGTTAGGTGAGAATAAGCCTTTTTTTAATATTATTTTTTAATTTTAATTTTGGAAACTGTTAGGAACAAATGTAATGTACGAGGACCTAGCATACATATTCTATTATTTGTTTAAATTTTTTGTTTATGTATATATTCCATTTAATGGAAATATAAGGTTATATAATTGTAGCGGGTCTGGTAAACTTTACGGACATATTTCCATGTAAATGATGTAATGAAATATGCATAAACAAAAAATGTAAACAAATAGAATATTTATGCTAGGTCCTCGTACATTCCATTTGTTCCTAATTCTGGTTCAATATTCTGGTATACAACCCTCTTAAAACAAATGTAATGAGTTTAATTTCTCATATTTTTACAAAATAAATTTATTTTCCCAGACTACTTCAGGTCTATTTAATTTCCCTGGCAATTCTAGGTTTTCCAGGTACATATGGGGAACCCTGATAAACTGTTTTGAGATCATTATTTTCAACATTTTTGTATTTTAACTGACTTTTAACATTTACACGAATTTTATACATGTCCTCTTGAGCTTATTAAGCATCTCAGTATAAGCACAGATCCGATTATTTAGAAACTTTATGAAAAGCCCCAAATTCTGATGGCGACAGCGAGGCTTTTGTACGCATTTGATTGGCAAGTTGTTATTGAGGGTCTGAATTCCAAAATGCCATCGCATATCAAACAATCGTCACGCAACGGTGCAATTAGTTTAGTTGCGTCTTTCAGCGAAATATTTGTAGCTGAATAAGCAAAAATATTGTAGGAAGGAAACACGGGAGGGAAAAGCTAAGGGATCGAGGAGTGTAACAGGGGAAATAGGGACCAATGAAATACATAAGGTCAATACGAAGCAAATGCTATATAGTTCCTATTGCAATATGGCTTACTCTTCGATTTTCATTTAGTGATTCGCCCGACGTAATGTTAAATATATACAGTGTATACTCATCGACATATCGCAATCCAAGTGCGTATACGAGTCTCGAAAACCTGTTTAGGTAACAAAAGTGAAATTTTGGCTGGCGAAGCATATTTTGGTCAAGCGCCATTAGCGAGAAATCGGATGCATATATAAGGTGATTTTGTTGAGGCAGAAAATATACTGCATTATTGAGAAAAAAAAAATTATAACGAGATCCTAAAATAGTTTCTTTTTTAAAATTAGTATCAGTGCATACGTAGACTACACATAATCAAATAAGTTAATATTTATAGTTTTATATTTTATATATTTTAACTTTTTACAAACGCCTGGTATCGGCAAACACCGCAATACACCTCTGTAATGTGTGATTGCCTATCTACAGGGACAAAACTTTTTATCATAAGTTTAAATGAAATAATTTAAATCAAATATATAATTAGCATTACAAATGCATCCGAAATGTAAATGTGGCCAGCACATTTTTTAAGTCGATGTTTTTCTGTCATTGGTTTCGTTCTATTAAAGTTTATTTTGAAAAGCCAGACCCGTCACAATCAAAGTGGGAGTGCAGGAGTGAACACAAGCTGTCACATATCCATTATAAACTAGGAAAAAAATGCATTGCATCCTGGCATGGGCTCAATATGAATGAAATTTCAAAGACTATTTTTAGATATTAACTCCGATTTAATTTTCCCCCGCTCGTCCTTTTGTTATCATTCAGAGCAGCCTATTCATCGGCCAGGGAACAAAAAAGCAAATTTTGGCAAGAAGACTTTTTGAAAACCCTATTAAAAACCCATTTTGGGGGACGGTAGCAAAGGCAAGTTAGGAAACCACAGTTTATATATATCCTGCTCGGGGATACCCAACAATACCGCGGATAAAAAAAACAGGTCGGTATACAAAATTGTCATCGAATTAAAGCTCAACAAAAGCTAATAGCTTTAAAATCAGCTTAAACTATAGTTACATTTTCTTCCTTCTACTTATAGACTAAAGCTAAAACAACTTTATAAATGATCTGTTACGTCAAAAATGGCCATGAATTCAAATATTCTTTTTTAGTTTTCGTTTACTTAAAAGGCGAATTATATGGCATTATTTTTTTTTAAATACGCCAATTTTGTCAACGGAAATTTATTTATAACAATAAAAGGATTGCGCAGGTTGCCTTTAATCTTAACGAGAACGATGAACACTACTACGCATGCGCATCAATAAGTTATGCGCTTCGTTATGCTCCTCAAAAACGTTGTGGTATCACGTTAAGCTAATGAAATTGCCGTCTCCCCTCAACCCCAAACCCATTAACGTCGTCCCCACGCATGCGCAATGACAAAAAAAACAGCGCTGCCAATGTCGTAAAAATTAAAGGAAACCTGCGCAATCCCTCTAATATGCGATATCAAGACAACGGTTTATGTATTTGTGGTAACCCTTAAACACCTTGCGAAAATGCATAAATTTGACAAAAGCTTAAAAAGACTACAATTTATTGGTCACACTTCAAAATTTTTATTTGAAAGTTTGACTGAAAAATTCACAACTTCAAGTGAAAAGGGAAATTTGGTTATCAAAATAGTGTTCTTCGTCATAAGCTACACAAGTTGTATACAATTGCACGTTGCTAAGAGAAATTTAAATATCTGAAAGTTTTAAACCAAAAATTCGATTTTTTTTTTAACAGAACAATAAATGTCGTATAAATGTCCACGCCTTAGTGCTTTTGGCAGTTCCATTGCATCCGAATGTTAAAATTTCACTTTCTCAATTTTTTAAAACCAGGATACTGCATCGACTTTAGAGAGTGTAGACGTTGAGAGTAAAAGGCTAAGAGCTGGTTTTTACAAACAAAAAAAAAACCCAGCAAAAATTGTGGATCTTACAAATAGGAGAGGAGTTTCCCATGGCCCTAAACAGCCAACCTACAAACATTACTGCGGACAGAAAAAAAAAAAAAAAAACCAACCAAGACACAACATAAATGTGGCAAACCAGAGAGGAGCGCTGCAGTACTAAAGTGGGGAAAAGAGGGGAAAAAAGGACAATTTATGAGGCAGTGTGACAAGCCATCTATCTTGATCCTTGATAGAAAACAGGATACAGTGCTGCTCGACTCAAACTTGCGCCTCGATCCACACATACAGATAATCATGTAAAAAACACATTTTAACCATACAGAAAACCGCAAAAGCCCAAAGGAGACGATGTCCAGTACAGGCACACCTTGCAGGAAATAGTCAAAATGTTTATCGACGGGCATGCAGTCCTCCATGCGTAACATGGTGTACTTGACAAAGTCAAGTGACAAGTCAACCAAATGTTGACAGCTTGAAAATGCACCTATGCAGAATACGCCGTAAGGTATGAAAATTACAAACGTGTTTCAAGAGTTCACAGTTCGAAGACGCTGTCCATAAATGACGTCACACGATTTTGGCCGATTTTGACCCCCTCTCCTATGTCACACTTAGTCACAAAAAGTCAAACCCAATATATCTGAAGTATATTATCCAAAGAATATCCCTTATCTAAATCGTTTTACACATAAACAATATATTATTATTTTATTATTCATAGTGTATTTAACATTTCCAAATCGCCAAATGCATCTTGTAGCTTTTTTAATAAACGTTAGCATTACAAATCTTCCTGAAATACAACATAAAATGTCAGATAAACTCCTAAATTTTACTTAAAAGTACGTTGCATCTTTGATTCCTCACTAGATGTAAATTAATGCCAAGATGTAAAAATTGAAGTGTTTATTCAAAATGCTTACAAATGTTAATACAGTTATAACAATATTTGTTTTCAATGTCAGTTTATAAATGTCATTTCGGTGTTTATAAAGTAAAACCTGCTAAAGGTGACCACACAAACAAATGGCAAAGTCGGTCACAGTATACAGGTGGACACTATAAAAAAATATGTATGAAGAAAAAGATACATGTATTCACTAAAACCAATTTATGAAAAGTGGTCACTATGCAGAGGTGGTCACTATAGAGAGGTTTACCAGGTTTTACTGCATTTGGTAATTACTGTACATATATTATCACAAATGGAATATATTTCTATAATTTTCGTTGATTGTAAAAAAATATAACAAATTTTATCCCAGTTTTATCTGCAAACTGCAAAATTAGTCAGAAGCAAGCATTGTATAACACGAAAGTAAATCATTGGCAGTATAAGCAAGTGCGAGTTCGCCAGACATCCAAATAAACATGTGATAACTGAAAAGATTTTGAGTGGTAGACCTACTTAAGCGAATTTTAAGACTGCGATAAATTCCTTGCATGGCAGAATTTACTTTCAATGATCCAGCATAAACTATCTAAGCTGAAATCTCCAGCGAAATTACGACGCGACACTGCATTTTTATAGACGGGAAATGCAGAGACGAAAATAGGACCACCTAATGTAAACATATTGAACGAGAAAACGTGGTACGAAAATAGAAGGGGAATAATCGATGAAATATCGACTGTAATGCAAATTTGATAAATCATTGATCAGATCAGCTGTTTCTTATTCGTTGACATGCAATGATCTCCACACAAACAAAACGGACATAAAAAAATGGTAAATAACACATCAGGTATACTGTCACAAATAACGCAAATAATATATACCTCAACCATACACATTATAGCTATAGCCTATTGGAAAACTATGGTTATAATGAATTGGAAAAAATACCTTTATAGCCCTAGGCCACACTAGGCTGTTTCCGTGCGTTTGGCTAGCCTCAAACAGGGCATCGAATTTAATTTAAATTCTAGAATTATAAAATTTGCACATTAATATC